>MU261733.1:0-42500 GCA_020310875.1 Ceratopteris richardii
TATATATATATATCTATATATATATGTATATATATATATATCTATATATATATGTATATATATATATATCTATATATATATGTATATATATATATCTATATATATATATGTATATATATATATCTATATATATATGTGTGTGTATATATATATCTATATATATATATGTGTGTATATATATATCTATATATATATGTGTATATATATATCTATATATGTGTATATATAGATATATCTATATATATATGTATATATGTATATCTATATATATATGTATATATGTCTATATATATATCTATATATATATATGTATATATGTCTCTCTCTCTCTCTCTCTCTCTATATATATATATATATATATATATATATATATATATATATATATATATATATATATATATATATATATATATATATATATGTATATGTGTGTGTATATATATGTATGTGTGTATATATATATATGTGTATATATATGTATGTATGTATATATATATGTATGTGTGTATATATATATATACACACACACACACACACACTTACACACATATATACATGTATACACATATATATACATGTGTGTGTGTGTGTATATATATATACACCCATAGAAACATGTGTTGCACCCATCAAGTTGATCATGCCCAAGAAGATCCTTTCCTTTATAGCCCTAATAGATTCAGGAGCGTCCTCATGTTTTATAGATGGATTGGTTAAGAAACATAGAATTGTTGTACTTTGGAAGAACAAACCAGTAGTAGCTGAAGTAGTAGATGGATGGCCTCTAGCATCTGGGAATATAACCACTGAAACCACACCATTAAGAGTACACCGTGGTGACCATGAATCCCACGTATGTTTCAATGTAATATCGAGCCGAGTACATCTAGATATCATTGGAATGCCCTGGTTAAAGAAGCATAATCCAGACATTAATTGGGAAAAGAATATAATCACCTGTCGAGATATCCAAAAGAAGTCGACATATGTCGGAGCCAAAGCCTTCATACATGCAGTAAGGAAGGAACCGACATTATGATCTACGCCATACTAGTTGAAGAATCCAAGAAAGAGGATCCAATACAGCTAGTCAATCAGTACAAAGGCTTTGAAGATGTTTTTGAAAAGAAGAATGCAGATATCCTTCCAGAGCATAGACCTTATGATTATGCCATAGATCTTCAAGAGGGAGCACACCGCCCCTTGGACCAATCTACAGACTATCCCGAGGGGAACTTATAGAACTACGTGTTGGAGTTAGACGTCTGCGGAAGCACGCGAACAGCACAAGGAAGAAGAAGAAGCTTGGAGCACAACACACAAGATTGAATGTATTACTAGAGAATGTACAAAGATAAGTAGCCCATTAGGGCAATAGGCGTATATACAAGCCGGGGGAAAAAAAACCTCCTAAAGAGGGAAAAAAGTGCCCCGGCGGTCCTAGAGTGTTCACACACATCACTACCTAAATATATCATCAAATCCCCCCTGGAAGTGATGCGGTGAACAAGGAGTTGGCACTCATGTATAAGGAAGTGCCGAGCTATGTGGAAATCACTCCACAAAAGGAAGTAAGCCCAAAGCTTTGCGGAAAGCTTCAAACTTCTCCCTAGGCAGAGCCTTCGTGAAAAGGTCTGCAATGTTCTCCTGCGTGGGCACATATGCCAAGTTGATCTCCCCAGCAGAGAACCTCTCCCTGACATAGTGATAATGCACCTCAATGTGCTTAGTGCGAGCATGGAACACAGGGTTCCTCGCAACTTCCAATGCGCTCTGACTGTCAGTGAAGATGGTGGTGGCAGAAGACTGGCCAACACCCAAATCAGCCATAAGGCGTCTGAGCCACACACACTCAACAGTCGCTGTGAAAGCTACCCTATACTCAGCCTCACAACTGGAAGTGGCCACAGTAGGCTGCTTCTTGCTCAACAAAGATATACATGAGCTACCAAGCATGAAGCAAAAACCACTGGTGGACACACGAGTGTCATAGCAACCAGCCCAATCTGAGTCAGAAAAAGCATGCAAATCTGGCGGTAGTGATCCCCCCTTGGGATAAAACAACCCAAGTAGCCGAGTACCACTCAAGTAGCGAAAGATGCGCTTAACTGCTTTCCAATGCGTGACTCCTGGGCAATGCATAAACCTGCTCATCTGTGAGACAGCAAACTGAATATCTGGCCGAGTAATGCATAAGTAAATCAAGCATCCAACGGCCTGCTGATAGAGAACAGCATCAAATGCATCTCCAGCATCATGAAGACTCAATCGTAAACCTGTCTCCATAGGAGTGGCAATAGGCTTACAGTCTTCAAGGCCAAAACGCTGCAATAATGTGTCAATATATTTCGTTTGACACAAAGCCATTCCACCATCAACTTGCATAAACTGAATGCCCAAATAGTGATGCAAATGCCCCAAATCAGACATCTCAAATGAGGCATGCAAATCAGCCTTGAAATCAGCAATATGCTTCTCAAGAGGACCAGTGAGCAGCATGTCGTCTACATAGACAACAATGATCAGAAGCACATCATTAGCACGCTTAACATATAAGGTGCTTTCAGTTGGACTGTTCTCAAAACCATGTGCAATCAGATAGGCATGTATTTTCTCATACCAAGCACGTGGTGCTTGCTTTAAACCATATAACGCCTTCTTTAACCTGCACACCTGGTTTTCATGCCCTTTCTGCACAAAGCCACGGGGCTGAAAAACATACACTTCTTCATGCAAGTCACCATTCAGAAATGCTGTTTTAATGTCCAACTGATGTACATTCCAACCATGATGGGCTACAAGTGCACAAATGCTCCGAACAGTAGTCATACGGCATGTAGGTGCAAAGGTCTCATCAAAATCAATGCCTCTTTCTTGCGCATAACCCTTTGCAACAAGCCTAGCCTTATACCTGTCAACTGTACCATCAGGTTTACGCTTCAGCTTGTATATCCACTTAGATCCAATGGCCTTCTTGCCAGGAGGCAAGTCACATAAAGACCATGTACCATTCTTCATTATAGCATCATATTCAGATTGCATAGCAGCCATCCAATTTTCTGAATTTTGTGCTTCATCAAAAGAAACAGGCTCATTCTCATCACAGAGACTAGATGCAGCCATAGCATAGCAATCTGATGCAAAGGAGGTACTATGAGAGCCTGAACGAGTACGATATGACAAAGGTGCATCTAATTTGCTGTCACGCAAAGTCTGCACCAGCCATTTTGGCATAGTTTTTGCCTGTTCAATATCAGCTCTCTCATCAACAAGTGCATCATGTAAATCTGCATCAGAAATGGAATGATCTGCATCATCATATGAAACCTGCAAAGGCTGAGAAGTTGCCTCATTAGGACCAGCGCTAGCCTGTCCACCTGTAAAAAGAGGCATCAAAGTATCAAAAGAGGCATCAAAGTATCATACATGTCTTTGGAGCTAACAGATGTCTCCTTAGTACATGAAAGCAATGGCTGAATAGCATCTTCCACAAAGACAACATCACGGCTAACCAGAATGCGTTTAGTCTGTGGATGATACAGACGATAACCTTTACTTTCAGAACTGTACCCAACAAAAATACATTTTACTGCCTTATCATCCAATTTTCTGCGATGTTGTTCAGGCACTAATGCATATGCCAAACAACCAAAAACACGCAGATGAGCAACAGATGGCTTGCGGTCATGCCAAGCCTCATATGGAGTGATGGACTGCAACGCTTTGGTGGGACACCTGTTCAGTACATATGCTGCACACATGACAGCCTCAAGCCAGAAACTATGTGGTAAAGCCTGACTTTTGACCATGCACCTCGCCATCTCCATGAGTGACCTGTTCTTTCGTTCAGCAACTCCATTCTGTTGAGGTGTATACGGCACTGTACACTGGTGTTTTATCCCACGTTCAGCCAGAAATGCATTAAAATCTGAAGACATATATTCCCCCCCTCGATCAAAACGGAGGGTGCCCATTTTACATGCTGACAGATTTTCAGCCAAAACCAAAAACTGTTTGAAGCACATGAACACTTCGGACTTTGCTTTGAGTGGATATACCCATGCATGCCTGGAAAAATCATCAATGAAAGTCACGAAGTAAAGGTAATTTCCAAAAGAGGGTGTCTGCATAGGACCATAGACATCACTATGTACAAGCTGCAATTTCTGCATAGCCCGAACTGAACCATCTTTTGGAAAGGAAGAACGCTGCATTTTGCCCAAAATACAGCCTTCACAAACATGTTTTCCAGGTGCCTCAAGTTTGGGCAAGGAGGACACCATTTCAGATTTCTGCAGGCGTAACAAACTAGCAAAATTCAGATGACCAAAGCGTGCATGCCAAAGCTTTGCATCTGACATAGCCTGAGAATCATGAACTGCACATGCCGAATCATTCACAGATCTTTCATAGTCTATGAGCTTATACAGCCCACGACATAAAATGCAAGAAGCAATAATCACATCGCCATTTGAGAGATCATGGACTGTACACCTGTCATCAACGAATTTCACAACCAAGCCAATCTTGGCTAATGCAAAAACTGATAACAGGTTCTTTTTGATCCCTGGCACAAATAAAGCATCTGACAAAGTGAAAGAACTACCATCAGCAGTAGTCAGAATGATCTTACCAACTCCCATAACAGGATAAGAGGAGTTATTGGCGCATGTGACAGTATTCCCTGTAGGGGCAGGCTCGAGTGAAGAGAAGAAACTGCGCTGTGAGGTAATATGTTTGGTCGCCCCACTGTCAAAGTACCAAACATCTGAGTCTACTGCAGACATGCACTGATCATGAGAAGATGGATCAAAACTGCAGACAGTAGTAAACGCCCATTCTTCTTCCTGCACAAGATTTGCAGACTCTGTTTTTGGTGTAGAGGCCTCTGCAACAACCATTCCAGCCTCTTTCTTCTTTGCCTCTTTAGCAGCCAGTTTTGGACAGTTCTTTATAATATGATCATTTCCTTTACAGTACTTGCAGAACAATTTCTGCTTTTCTGATTTCTTCTCATCTTTATCCTGGTTCTTCGATTGTGCAGCATTTGCAGATTTCTGCTTACTAGTAGAAGAGCTCCATTTTCCTTTGCCCTTCTGACTAGCCAGGAAAGCTTGATCTGCAACACGCATAATGGACCTGTTCTGCCTGGACTGATCTTCCTGCAACAGAACAGAGACTAATTCCTCAAATGAAAAGGCATTCGGATTGCCTTTCATCATCAATCGAAGAGTAGAGGCAAAACTCTGATATGAATCAGGAAGGCCATTCAGAACGGTCTGCACAAGTGAGCTATCTGGTATAACCTCATCAGCAGAAATCAATTGTTCCTTCAGGTCTTTGATCTTTGTAAGAAAACTGTCCATCGAATCACCTTCATTCATGTGCTCACTCTCCAACTGTTTTCGGAGGTAAGCAACACGAGCCTCATTCCTAGCCTGGTACAAAGTGGTAAGTGTATCCCAAGCATCCTTTGCTATTCTGCAAGAGCGAATATGAGGAATAATGGCACGTTTGACAGACAAAGCTATCAATGCATGTGTCTGGGCATCTCTGCCATCCCAACGAATCTGCTCTGCAGTAGGTGCAACAGAAACAGCAGCACGAGCAGGAATCTGCGGAATATCATCTTCGACACCATCTTCATCAGCTCCAACACTTGTATTTGCAGTACCTGTCGTTACAGGTGTAACAGGACGTCTTTCAACACCCTGCACAATGTTCCACAATCCTTTTGCAACCAGTACATGTCGCATCATATAAGCCCATAATGGGTAGTTGGTACCATCCAACTTATCCTCAACAGCCAACATACGGAATACATCAGTGCTTTCAGCCATGGCCGGTGACTAAAATACCTTGATGCAGAAAATTGACTGTATCTCAAAAAGTTGAACAGAACTACCCAGACGAGTTCTGCTAGACCTGTAGCAGACTTCGAGACGCTTAAACTGGCGAACAGAAACTGGTATATACCTTTGGCACAAAAGGACGAAATAGCCTGCACAAGCACTGCGATAGTGCGTTCGGAGGCCGAAACGAGCTCAGATCGCGATTTCGGCACCACACAGCGAAGCTGTTTTGATCTCGGAAACACCCTGAGTATGCTCACCAAATTTTGTGCGAATCTGAGACTGCAAATGGAGGAGTGTCGACGGCGCCCTAGAAGAAGCAACGACATGCTCTGATACCAATTGTTGGAGTTAGACGTCTGCGGAAGCACGCGAACAGCACAAGGAAGAAGAAGAAGCTTGGAGCACAACACACAAGACTGAATGTATTACTAGAGAATGTACAAAGATAAGTAGCCCATTAGGGCAATAGGCGTATATACAAGCCGGGGGAAAAAAACCTCCTAAAGAGGGAAAAAAGTGCCCCGGCGGTCCTAGAGTGTTCACACACATCACTACCTAAATATGTCAACACTACGCAAAGAACATTGATGAGAATCTAGCAAAGGGGTTTATCAAACACTCTAAAGTCTCCACCGAGAGCTCCTATGTTATTTGTAAAGAAGAAGGATGGGACTCTCTGGATGTGTGTAGACTATCGTGGATTGAATAAAGTCACTATAAAGAACAGATACCCTCTACCACTCATTTCAGAGCTCTTGGAACGCCTTGGAAAAGCAAAGTTCTTCATGAAGATTGATTTTCGAGGAGCTTACAACCTCGTCAGGATCAGAGAAGGAGACGAATGGAAGACAATATTTCGAACAAGGTATGGCCATTTTGAATATGTAGTTATGCCATTCGGTCTCACAAATGCTCCAGCGGTCTTCCAACATATGATGAATACCTTGTCAGTATCTTGATATTCTTCAAAAATCTAGAGGATCATGAATGTCATCTAAAGATAGTCCTAGAGAAACTAAGAGAAAAAGGATTATATGCGAAATTGGAGAAGTGCTCTTTCCGTCAAACAAGTGTAATTTTTAGGGTACATTGTATCAGATAAAGGAATTTGTATGGACCCTAAGAAGATAGAGACAATCCTTGATTTGCAATCACCTTCGAGTGTTCGAGATTTATAATGTTTTCTAGGGTTTGCCAATTTTTACAGGATTCATAAGAGATTACTCCAAAATAGTGACACCCCTTACCAAGCTTACAGGAAACACAAAATTCTCATGGAATGAAGATGCACGGAAAGCCTTTCAGATCTTGAAATCATCATTCACTAGTGCTCCAATTCTTTTTCACCCTGACTCTACCAAGCCTTTTTCCTTAGAGATAGACGCATCATACTTTGCCTTGGGGGCGATCCTATCCGCGATGATGGACTCCTACATCCTGTTCCATATCATTCAAGGAAATTCTCTCCGCCAGAGATTAACTATGAAATCCATGATAAAGAGCTTCTTGCAATCGTAGATGCATTTGATATCCGGTGTCCCCATCTAGAAGGAGAAGCTCATAAAGTTATTGTATACACATATCATAAAAATTTAGAGTACTTTATGACTACCCGCATCCTCAATAGAAGGCAATCCGATGCAGTAACTTTCTATCCAGGTTCGATTTTGTCATCACGTATCGTCTAGGACGCAAGCAATGTCAGTCAGATGCCTTGTCGAGAAGATCTTATCTTGCACTGAAGAAAGGCGAAGAGGCCTTTGATCAACAAGAGAGTGTACTACTCAAGCTTGAGCATCTCCAATTAGCAGCTATCTCTTCAAGCCGTCATGAGGATTCAGCCTTGAATCATTTCATTCGTGAGAACCTACCACAAGATGAATTATTTTGTAACGTTAAGCAAAAAACTCAAGAAGGAAAAGTCCAAGAAGTAAACGAATTTCAGGAAAAGGATGGGTTACTATTCTATAAGAACCTATTGTATGTCCCTTCAACGAAGCCCAGGACCCAAGTACTTCAACAACGTCATGACAACCTTGCAGCAGGACATTTTGGAGTGAATAAAACAATAGAACTCATATCGAGGGATTTTTGGTGGCCTCAAATGTGGAAGGAAGTCAAAGAATATATCCGAACATGTGACACTTGCAATAGATCTAAGGTACCGTGGCATAAACCTCATGGCCTTTTGCAACCTTTACCTATTCGAGAAAGGCCATGGGCGTCATTGTCTATGGATTTCATCACAGATCTACCAAATTCAGATAAGTATGATGCCATTCTTGTTATTGTGGATAGATTTACAAAGATGGCACACTTCATCCCAACTACCAAGGCAATTACAAAAGCAGCCACTTCTAGACTTCTTCTAAGATACGTCTTTAGGCTTCATGGATTGCTTGATGATATTGTCATTGATCGAGGTCCACAGTTCATATCGAGCATTTGGAACAGTCTTTGCAAGCTCCTTGGTGTTCAAGTTAAACTGTCTACAGCAAATCATCCACAGACTGATGGACAAACATAACGGGTGAATCAAGTCCTAGAGCACTATCTCCGTTGCACCAGTAATCACCAAAATGATTGGTTTGAGTTTACCCTTTGCAGATTTTGCCTATAACAATAGTGTTCATGCATCTACAAAGCAGACTCCCTTCTTTGCAAATTATAGACAACATTCAAGGATGGATATACAACTCTCAAATCAATGGTGGAACTCGTCGCTTCAAGGGGAGGTGATGTCATGGACAAGGAAACCATCCTGAACCTCAGATTCCATGTGACTTCTATATCTCATGATTGGTTCAGAATTTGGAGAAACCAATGCTTCCGTATACACACACCTACATATGTACACACACGCACACATACATATGTGTGTGTGTGTGTATATATATATATATATATATATATATATATATATATATATATATATATATATATATATATATATATATATATATATATATATATATATATATATATATATATATATATATATGTATATGTATATGTATATGTATATGTATATGTATATGTGTGTGTGTGTATGTATATGTATATATGTATCATAGTTGCACGAAACGGCGTTTCGGCCGTTCAGAAACGCTACAACCGAAACGGCCGTTCCGCGAAACGTGGAAACGCGTTTCGTGAGCCTCTTTTTTTGGGGGAAAATATCGACTTGTTTCGGTTGCGGGTTTCATTTCCGATTCGCAACTTCCAGGCTTCCAGCGTCCTCCCGGTCTCCGAGTATTGCACACAGTCTACTCTCAACTTTCAAGCTTTGACTTTCTTCAGCTTCCTTAGTGCTCACCACTAACAAGTGACCGGTCTATCTCAGTGGCCACTGGCAGGTGCTCACCTTTGCTTAGAAGTTATTGGTCAGTTTATTAAGCATATGGCATGAGGGGGTGCAGCCACAAGAATTAAGGATCATCTTGCAGGTGTGCCGAATAAAGACATTGGACCATGCATGCATGTTCCCTTAGATGTAAAAGCTCAGCTTGAATGTTGGAGGCATCAACGCTCGGGAGTGCCTCAAGCATCTAGCAGTGCTACATTGGGAGCAGGATCATCTTCACATGTACCATGTGAGGAGGGACCTTCAAAGAGGCAAAGAGTGAATTTAGAGACAGAAGATGGATCCACACCATACACGGGATCAAATTCAGAGTCTACATCTGGCACGGCAGCACATAGAACACCTCTCTGAGGTAGTGATTCAGCCCTTAAAAGAAATGTCTATACATGCAGGGATGCAAAAACAAGCAATATTGGAGGCAACTAGAGAAATCACAAGGCTTTTTATCCAATGTGCCATCCCTTTCCATGTCTTGCGCACCCCTAGATGGAAGGCTGCAATTAATGCAATCAGCCGTATTGGATGTCCATGGGATGGTCCTTCATATGATGGGATTAGAAAAAAAGAACTTGCCAATGAGAAGGAACGCATAGAGTGTCAGTTGACTCCATTGAAAGAGACATGGCAAAAATTTGGATGCACTATTTTATGCGATGGCTGGACAGATGTACGTAGACACAATGTCTACAATATATTAGTACCTTCATGCAAAGGCACGATGTTCTTGAGAGCCATTGATGCTTCTTCACCTGGCACAGTGGTAACAGGTGAATTTATTTGGCAGCACATACGAGAGGCCATTATGCATGTAGGCCAAGATAATGTGGTTCAGGTAAATTGTAAATCTGTATTATGTAATTATTCATAATGCCTTGCATTGTGTGTGTGCATTGTGTATGTATTACATATGTATATATGTATGTATGTATGTAATATGTATGTACTATCATCTAGATTCTATGTATGTACTATGTAATATGTATGTACCATGTATGTATCTAATATCTATGTATGTATGTATGTATGTATGTATGAATGCAATGTGTATTGCAATTAATGGCTCTAAATGTGTTTCTAAATGTGCATTGTACTTTGTGATTAAGGTAATGACAGATAATGGCTCTAATTGTGTTTCTATGGGCCGTTTACTTGAGGCAGAGTTCCCCAAAATTGTATGGACCCCATGTGCATCACACTCATTGGACTTGCTCATGGAAGATATAGCAAAACTCGATTGGGTTTCTAGAATCTTTCAGTGCGCAAAGTTTATGGTAAAGTTCGTGACGAAGAGGCCAAAAGTATTCAGCATTTTTCGTGCACATAGTGATCTCGAGATGTTATCACCATCCATGACGCGATTTGCATATATGTATATAGTTTTGGAGCGTCTCTTACGTGTGCGGCTGGGATTGATGCGTACAGTGGTTTCTAGGGAGAGGTCGGATTTACATGACATTGGGACACCAAAATTTATTTCTTTTTCATGCATGGTGATGGATGATGCATGGTGGACAGAGTCAGATATATTCATAAAATCCATTAGACCGATTTATTCAGTTTTGCGACTCATTGATATGGAGGGAAGCACCATTGGATTACTATATGAGTTTATGGATAGAATTGGTGAATCCTTTCAGAAAAATATGGTTCTCTCTTCAGATAGGTAAATATGCGTCTATTCTTTGAATTTTTTATTATTTGTACATAAAAAAAGTATTTAGTGCTAAATGTTTATTACTTACCCACTTTTATTGTTTTGTAAATTGTATGTACTATATAGACTTGAGCAGCTTCGGTCCATATGGAATCGAAGATGGGATTGGTTTCATAGACCTATTTATGCTTTTTCTCATGTATTACACCCACTTTGGCGGAGTGAAGAACAAAAATCAAATGAGGAGCTTGTGAGAAATACATCATACGACTTCTCACGGTGGGCGAGTGATGATTTGAGCATGATCAGGAAGTTAGAGGATGAGTTGCTCCTCTTTCGTGAGCATTCATTATCATTTGGTGGACTTACTGCACGTCTTCGTGAGACACAGTTAGAGCCTGTGTCTTGGTAGCAAAAATATGGTACATCTGCTTCCACATTGGTATGGACTAAAGACTTATTAATATTTATTTATGATTTCACTACAAATCATTAAATCGATTCTATTTGTTTGAACTTTATAGAGACGTCTCGCTATTTGTGTACTTTCACAGGATTACAGCTCTAGTCCTTGTGAAAGGAATTGGAGCACATGGGTCCTCTTCCACACAAAGAAGAGGCCGACTCAGCATGGCGCAGTTCGAGCGATTAGTCTTCTGCCATTGTAACCTCCGACTTCTTGAGCAAATATCCACTTTTCCTCAGCCTCGTCAGGTCCATGCTCATAGCATTGACATTGATCAGATGATAGATATTCCATCTATTCCCTCAGAGGAGTTGGATATATATACTATGTTGCATCTAGAGATGATGGCTCCTTCACATCGCACACGTGGAGCTTCTGGGAGGATGAGATCGGGGGCTACCACGAGGAGACATATTCCAGAGGTCGGGACGATCAGCGACGTTGCAGAGCTTCATGATGATGATCTAGTTTTTGATTCTACTTCTAGTAGCAGTTCATCTACTAGCATAGGATCAGATTCAGATGCTTCAGATGCGGATGATATTGTTGATGTTACTAGTTAGGGATGATTGATCATAGATTGCTCATTGTCATGGCTCATGGTCCATGGACTCGTTTGATGTAGTTTTTTACATGTTTATTTGACATTTGGCTCACTTATGTTATATTGAGACATGATACATCTATGTATCTACTTATGTTATGGTCATTGTTGATATCCAGATTCAGATAGATGTTGATTTATCTTTGAGTTCTTTTAACTTGACGTTGTGAAAGCGTTGCTAACAACCTTGATATATATATGTGTGTGTGTGTGCACGTGCATATATGTGTGTGTGTGTATAAAGACACATTTACACTTTGTATGTATGTATGTTTGTGTGTGTATGTACACATTCACATTTGTGTGTATGGATACACATGCATACGGACATGCTTTTGTGCATGCACGTACAAATAAACACACAATCAAAGGGAAGAAGTTCCTGTGATACATATAATACGTATCATGTTAAACATATGCAATTCACTGTCAAGTGGAACCATTACTTTATTCAGGCTTGCTGAAATTGTTAGTGTTTTAAAATTTTTAAGTATCTGTTTTTGTTCAGATGTAGGCTTGGACGACAAGAATCTTCAAATCAAAACCTTTAATGTTTAACATCAATGCATAGGTTCCTACTCGGGTGGCAGGTGGCCTCCTATTTGAGTTGCTTGGGCAATCAGTGGGTGACCCGCACCATAATGAAGAGGATGTTCCTGTTGTGGTTCGTTCTTGGCAAGCACAAAAATTTCTCATCACATCTTTACATTTGAAGGGGGTTGTTAAAAATATGAATGTCCTTGGAATCATGGAAGTTCAGGTGGGAGCATTAATTTTCAATGCAGAATTAAATAGAATGGTTGCTTGAATGAGATAACACTTCTTGTAGGATCTGATTGGGGCTGGTGGATCAGAGGCCCCAAAATCAATTTTGGAGGTGATAGCTCATCTTGCCAATCGTCTTGCAAGATGGGATGACAGGTCTCTAACTTGTACCTTCTGTAGCAGGAAATTTTGCTGATATGATTATGTGACCCCCGCTCCCCCGCTCCCCCCCCACCCCCTTCTCCCCCCTCTCACTGCCTTCTCCTTTCTTCCAAATCCCCCAAAAGCGACCCATGCACACATACATACCCAAAGGAAAGGAAAAGTATTTCACTTCAAAACTGAACAGCATACTTAGTTGTTAATGGCCTGTTAGAAACACTCAATCAAGAAGCCGAAGTATTTTTGAAACTCATCTCTGTGTAGCACAGGTTGTTCCGAAAGAAGGTTTTTGGTGCAGCAGATGAAATCGAACTGAAATTTGTCAATAGGTGGGCATCTTGATTCTTGTTCTTGATGTTACTCGTTTTCTCTTCGCCACTCCTGTGTTTGCTTATTTTGTTGGAAGATAAGGAATTCGTAAAGCTTTTTCCTGTTACGACTGACAACTATACATGATTGCTTTCAAATGTTGTATAACAGGAGAGAAAACGAAGATTTGGCTCTTTTGAGCATGATTATGAACCAAGAAATCAGAAGGCTATCAGCGCAGGTTTGTTGCAAATCTAGGAAGACAGGGTTGCCTTGCATAGATTTAATTCAACATTTGCAGGGTTTTTCATATTGATCAGATTTTGTGCTCATGTTGTTCGGGTTTGAGGAAGTCATACAGAAGTGATGTGGGAAATGAAAAAACTACCATTTTTTGAAGTTTTCAATTCTTTTTTCGCTACCTTGTCTCTTAATAGTTGTGAGAATGAACATATTTGTCTCAGGAGTCACAAAATTGCCTATAACATGGAATTTTTCCCCTTCTAAATGAAATACAAAGCATCATGAAAGAAAAGCTGAAATGTGAAAGCACCAAAACATAATTCATGAAAATCATATGACCAAAACATTGTGTTATGTCATAACTCATACAAAATCACACTTCAAAGTTCAAAATCAATATTTGCTACATCATCATCATCAACTTCATCATCATCAACTTCAACATCATCATCATCATCAACATCATCATCAACTTCAATATCATCATCAATAGCATCCTCATTTGCATGGCTCTCTACAATAGTGCAACTAGATGAAGAAGGCATCTCACCATGATTTTCCTTTTGCAATGCAAGAAGCCTTTGATCATCATCTTCTTTTTCAATCATATCAAAAGTGATCTCCATTTTTTGAAAGCCTCTTTCTTTGATCTTATATATAAGGCGCAAGTTTGTGTGAATATACACAACTTTTCAATGTTTTTGGGTTTCAATATGCTTCTTCTTTTTTTATGAATTAATAAGAATGTGCTCCAAATTTCTTTCACAAGGGGAAGCACAAGAACCTTGTGAAAGTATACCAAGAGCTAATTTCTGTAAATTTGGAACACTTGGGCCAATTTGTTCCCACCATCTAATAGCATAATGCATTCTACGCTTTTCTCTTACAAGTGCACATGGAAATTCCCTTGACATAGATTTGAATGCATCCAACTCATCACATAACACACCTGGCTTGACAACATCACCATGTGTGCTCTATGACATCCATCCAACCACTATACACTTCTGTGTCCGTATGTGGAGCCTTCTCCCTCCAAACAAGATGAAGAACAAATCCAATAACATGTAGGGGGGAATGTAACGTGTCCCATCTCGCAATGTAGAGATTTTTCACTTCCTCAAAGTCTTGTGGAAAATACTTTTTAAGGCTGAAATTTCTCAATCATCTTATCTGTAAGCTCATAAATAAGGCCCATTGTGGCTCCTTCTCTATCTGCCATGTGCAATATTTTCAAAATAGGACCATATATATTAACTCTCTCTCTCTCTCTCTCTTGCATTTCGCAAAAAAAAATGCACTCAAGACAATTGCAGATATCTCTTCAGCCTTTTGGGTTTTAGCAACCTTTGTCCTTGTATATTCTACGAATACAATCATAGAGCATAACCCAGTATACACACGCTCATCTGGAAGGTTTGCAAGCATAATGAACATGTAAGCAAACCATGTTTGTGAGGGTTTTATCAAGTCCTTATTGCTGAATTTTCTAAATAGATCCAAAACAGTTGGCTTCATAGTCTGAGATGTCACAATCTTTAGAGCATTATCTATTGTGGGCTTGACCCATGCAAGTTTTCCAACATCTTCAAATAACAGATATAAGCAATGGCATGTACATCTTGTGTATAAAATATGTGGCCATTGCCGCTCTACCAAATATCCAGCTCTCACACAATTTGAAGCATTATCCATGCATGCTTGCACAACATTGTCAGGCCCAACATCCAATATAGCATCTTTAAGTATCTCAAAGATGTATTCTCCTGACTTCATCTCACATGAGTATCCACAGATCTTAAGAACATAGTGCCATAGATACAGGACACCATAACATTGTTGATGGGTCTATTTGTTGTATCTAACCAGCCATCACACACAATGTTACAACCAAAAGTATTCCATTCTTCTCTAATCTTCAAGAGGTCATCTTCAATGCATCTAATTTTTGTGTGCAACTCTCACTCTCTCTCTCTCTCTCTCAATCTTCGGTAGGAGGGAGGCTTGAAAGAAGGCCCTACCCTCTTAATTGCATGAAGCATTTGGATAAAGTAAGGACTCCTTACTTTTCAAAAAGGGATATCCTCTCCAAAGAATAAATGACGAAGAGCCTTGTATGCATCATCTCTAACTTGAGCATCCCAAACTTTGTCCAATGTTCCCTTTGCTTCTCTTGGCCTTTTAGAAACATGACCACTAGAATTGTCTCCAAGTTCCCCAATGTTTTATACATTTCCAAATACATGGGATTCTCCTTGAGATTGCTCTGATAATGGTACCTTTACTGAGTATTCATCTACATGTATCTTTGGCATCTTGAGGTACATTGTCACACTTTCCTACACCAAAGCCCCTTAGGCCAAGTATATGTGCCTTATGCGATTTGCAACTCCATCCCATGTATGAGCACAAAACTTACAGTTGACTGTCCGATTCTCTTTCGGTAACGCCTTCACTTTGTCCACAAATTCCTATTCTCCTCTTGCCTTGTGAGGCATCTACATAACACCCAAAAAATATATCCAACTAGATTTTATTTAACGTGTATTGTAGACTATTGTCTATGTACTCACATCATACATGATCATTTTATGATACATCATACATCATTGTACATACATCATACATGTATCATTGTATGGTGTAACATCGTACTATAGTGACGATTCTCTATCCTAACTCCTAATTTTTAAGGCATAAGGCTCAACTCTTAAGCACTCTCAAAATGTGCATTATGGATAATGCCTAGAGAACATGAGGATATACCTTGATGGTATTCGAAATCAGGCAGTTCACTATTGCTCTTCCTATGGCAGTGGACGATGGCTGAAGCCTGTTGGACGACTGTGGAAGGGCTTCGAGCTTTATGGACAATGGCGGACAGAGGGTTGAAGACGATTGGAGGCTGGAAGGTGCGAGGGTAGACCTTAGTAGTGGGAGGCACTGTGTTGTCTTGAGTCGTGCTAGTAGGATGCACAAAATGCACACGGATTGTATACGTGCCTGAAAATGGGTGGAAAACCCCTCGAATTTTTTCTCTGCAGAGGTCGCATCAGAAAAAGATACCTTACGTGGATGTTGCTGACGATGTACCAGACGTTGGGAAAAAGATTCCTAATGGGTCAAGTTACAACATTGCATATATGGAAAGGGGGTGTTTGAGGATGTAAAATTCCTTCTTATCTTTTTCATGAATCTAATAATTCGATAGGGACGTTCATATGGCATACTCTCAATATGTATGTTTTTTCCCATTCACCCATACCTTATGCACCTATTTTTCCCTCTCCAAAGATATGAATTTATTAAATTTAGGTGTTGGTATTTTTTGTAAAAAAGTGATGGAAAGTGTCTTGTGGAGCCTCAAAATCCCATCCTATTTGACCATTTTTGAATTCTTGATTCTAACTGGAAGTCCATAGATCATCTTTCTCTCAATCTCTCCTACTTCGAATGGTATAAGTACCCATGTGATGGCATGTGGCATCCTTCTCAAAAGGCGATTTACACCCAATGAATATCATAAGACACTTTGGGTTGTAGAAGAAGACGTATACTTGAAGGTACATTGAAGTATCTATCTTTCATAGTGTTAAAACATCGCAATTTTTTTGCAAAAATTATTAAAAAAAAAATTGTTCTTGATCTAAATCTTGAGAACGATTTTTATCATGATAAAAAAGGATCTAAATCTCGAGAACGATTTTTATTATGAAGAAAAAACATACTTAGGGAAGCATTGTGATACATGTTATAAATAAAAACCTCCCACAAGGGGGTTGCAACACTTCATAAAAATTTCAGAAAATTGCAAATTTAGAGATGTCAAAATTAGGTGAAAAATGGTCAGAGTTCGTATGTCGAACAGGTTATCTAATTGGAAACTACTCTTCAAGGCCTTTGAGATGGTATATAATACATAGCATTTGGAGTAGATTTGGACAGCCAAAAGTCAAACCTAATTTGCAAGTCAAAGTCAAAGTTTGAAAAAACAGTCAATAGAAATTTGACACATGGCGAGATCTCTTTAATTCAATCCAATGGTGTGGTAATGAACCAAAAGCTAGGGGAATCCAAAGATAAAGCATAGCGAAAATTTCTGAAAATAGAAAAGCAGCTTGGCGCAAATTTTTTACGGAAATAATATGATGTTTTAGCTTTTTCTTCAAAATTCGGGGGCAGATTTTTATGGCAACATAACACTATAAACCATGAGGAGTTGGAGCTAGGGTTCTTCTACTTATCAAGGAGGGAAGAAGCTAGGGTTGAGGTTCTTCATCAATTTCAAGGAGGACATCAGCATAGAGCTTGTCTATACTTGGAGGAGATCATCTTCATCTCATAGAGATTGTGAAGTAAAGAAGAAAGGAAGCAAGCAGTAAGGGCATTCATATGCATATTTTTATGCTTTTTTGTAACATTCATGTGCTTCATATTTCGAAATATATGGCATTTATGTGAAACTTTGCTGCTTCATATCTTCATGATTTTGTCTATTCTCTCTCATATCTCTATTTCATTTATGTAATATATGCATTTTTTTAATGCTTTTATTTGACCATTTTATTTAGATAATATAGTTCATATTTTTAATTTATAATGTTATACATATTACTATATGTGATGTATGTGTGTGAAAATATATACATTTTGTGTATAGAAATGGTTAAAAGCTCGATTTTTACTTTTTGCTTTCTTTCTTCTCATCTTTTGTTGGCTTTTTTTTTGTCTTTTTAACTTTGCTTTGTAGTACCTGCACTTCGGTTTTCTATGGCCTTTTCTACCACATAGGTAGCAAGTGACTTCTCTTTTGCCTTTGTGTTTGCTCTTGTTTTTTTGCACGCTTCCTCCTTTCTTCTTTCTCTTGCCTCTTACCATGTTGGTTGAACTCCTTCCCTCTTTGCTAGCTTTCCTCGTGATTTCCTCATTGAAGATAGAACCCCTTACGCCAACAAATGTGAGATTAGTGTTGTTGGACATTGATACAACAAGAGTCCCCCAAGACAATGTCATCAACAAGAAAATGGCCTCGAGTGTATTATCAAAAGTTGGTAGACCTGAATCTTGGTGTTGAGAGAGGGTACATGTGAACAATGACAAGTGCTCAGCTGCACTTTTAAACTCATCAAGTTAAGCTTGATGAGCTCTCTCTTGGTCAAAAAATACGAAAACCCCAAATTTGAAATTTTCTGCAGAAATTTTCAGAGATCAGTTTTTCCCAGAATTATAAATCTTCAACAATAAACTATTATAATGCCCGTTTCTAATTCACAGCTTTAACAGCGCTGAACATCTACTGAGCTAAGCTTTATCAGACACCCACTTGAAAAGAGCTTTCTTGCTAAGTTTGGTAATCGGTAGATGCAGATTGCACAACCCTTCATCGGTCCTGGACAGTCCATGCTCTCTTGGAGCACCCCACACACGCCAACCCAACCAACCCCCTTCTTCCCCCCTTTTTCTGTGCAACTGTACCTCTGCCTGTGTATAGACAACCTTGCCCTCTAGATATTTGGGAAGGACTCTAGTTTATGGTGGCAGTATGCTTGTGGTTATCATTCTTGTTTATAGAGGCTTGTGGCTGTCATTTTTGGTCTGGGATAGTTTGACTGCCTGATATCGTCTTGTCAACTTGTTTTTGTTTTATGGTCTATCTCGTA
Source organism: Ceratopteris richardii (assembly GCA_020310875.1). Lineage (NCBI taxonomy): Eukaryota > Viridiplantae > Streptophyta > Polypodiopsida > Polypodiales > Pteridaceae > Ceratopteris > Ceratopteris richardii. The sequence continues at coordinate 19,083 of MU261733.1, forward strand.
CAATGCCCTATGGGCCATCTAGTGGACTAGAGTGGTTGGGTCTAGAAGGGAGGTTCACTTGGTCCAGCCATGCTAAATCATTCACTTGGTCGAGATGCAAGCCTTTAGTACAGTATGGTCCATTGTAGCATAAGGAAAATGGTTAAGTACAAGGGAACAGAAAATTACAGTAGATAGTAAACAAAGTACAACAGTTAAAACAGATCATGGCATACATTTCAATTTTCTTCTGTATAGTTTTATGAGCAACTGGTGGAAGAATAAAATAGGTTATGCAGATGTCAGTAAAGTATCAGTTGAATCCATAATTGATTTGAGACAGCTGTGGTATTTATCTTGGAGACCCACTGCTAAAGCTGCAAAGTTCCATGAGGACAGGCAGAAAAAAGTAGGTTATGCATCAGCAAATACTGTGGAACTTTAGGAAATAGAATGGGTCCAAATGCTAGATGTTTCCATTAAAAAGCAGTGGGACATACATGTATTTTTCTGGAAAAGTATATGAGCAGGAAGCTGAAGTCAGTAGTGACAAAAGCAGAAATGGACCAAGAGCCAAAACATAAATAGGTAGAGATAAACAGCAGTCTTATTTAGTCCCAACAGTTTCTGGAGTTTTACGAAATTTCTAGGATAAAAAAGGACAAAAATATATATTTCATGTCCTGGAAGTCATATCAAGTGCAAGGGGGGTGATTATTTTGAATAATAATGCCATTCCGAGTTGTTGAGATGTCATATTTGGGCAGGTTATACGAGTCAAATGGTCCCTACACGCTCGAGAGGAAATCATATTTGAATTAGCACAACACTTGAAAGGAAACACTACACATGAGATTTTGGCAACTATACGAAGAGGTACAAGGGAAATGATTGCCGAGCAAGAGGCAGTGCGAGATCGACTGTTTACAGTTCAGGATGCTATGCACAATGCAGTACGATCTGTTTTGCAGGTGGGTAAAGTGCAAAAATCAGTGGTTTCATGTCCATATGAAGTAATCATTGTACAGGTGGGTGATTCCACTAAGTTCTCTAATAGTGGCCACATACATAGTGAGTACCTTGGGTTTGTAATTGGAGTAAAGAATGGTCTCTAGATGCTCTCTCTCTCTCTCTCTCTCTCTCTCTCTCTCTCTCTCTCTCTCTTTCATGTGGGTGTGTTGTGCACACATTCATTAGCATGTGCACATGTGTGCTCTCTCTCTCTCTCTCTCTCTCTCTCTCTCTCTCTCTCTCTCTCTCTCGCTCATGGGTGTGTTGTGTACACATTTGAGAGCATGCATGCACATGCACCAGGCTGCGGGCGCACACCCACCCCCCCCCCCCCCCCCCCCCCCAACACCCCCCCCCCCCCCCCCAAAAAAAAAAAAACAGAAAAAAAAGAACCCAACCAAAAAAAAAAACACACACACACACACGCGCGCACACACACCCACCCCCCACACCACCACCACCACACACACCACCCACCCCCCCCCCCCCCCCCCCCACACACACACACACACACACACACACACACACACACACACACACACACACACACACACACACACACACACACACACACACACACACACACACACACACACACACACACACAAAAAGAAAAAACACACACACACACACACACACACACACACACACACACACACGCACGCACGCACGCACACAGGCGCGCGCACACACACGCACACACACAGACAACCCAAAACCCCCCAAAAAACACCCACCCATCTGCGCACACATGCACCCACCCCATTTCTTTTCTTTGTTTCTGCATAAAATCGGTTTCAAAAAGTTCTGATCGATTTATGATCTGCACAAAATTCTTACCATAGCGATTTGTGGATTTTCTTTGCAGCAGTGCATTTGATATTTATGCCTTCCAAGTTTGTGAACTGTGTCCTTTATGTAGGATAAAAGTGTGCGGATTACACACAACCTTACTGTCTTTGGAGGCTGTGGACTTGTTTTATCAATAATCACAGGACTATTCGGTATCAATGTGGATGGAATTCCTGGAAGCTCTGGGGCTCCTTATACATTTTGCATATTCTCTGTTGGCCTGCTTATTCTTGGAGCATTGTTAGTTGGATTCGGATTTCTATGCCTTGGATTGAAGAGGCCAATAACAGAGAGACAGCTAGCAGCGAAGAAACTTGAGCTGCAGGATTTGATAAGATCCTTCCAGCAGGCAGCAGAGACACATGCTAAAGTTCATGGTGTTGGTTCGTTTTCATCACCTGAGGATGACCATCATTGTTCCAGTATTGACAATGACTATGAATATCTACTCATTCTGTGACCCATTTGGTGATGGTAATGGTTAAGGGGATCAAATGAGGGCTCTCAAAGGGTTTGTGTTAATTTTTGGGAGAATCAATTTTGGTATGTGGGGTGGCAGTAGAAGATACTCAGATTTTTATCTATCCTGGCCTTGGCTTCTCAATTCTGCAGCTTTTGTGTAATGCATAATAAGCTCTCGAAAGTATAATGCAAGTATTTGAGTGCTTGCATATTACAAGTGGGCTGAGTACCATGCTCATGTATAAAGCTTGTTCTGTGTGAGCAGAGGTGAAAGCGGAATAAGAATCCTCATGCGAGTTATTTAATGGTGAAGCAGCAGCCTACATGTGAGTGCACTTGGAGCTTACAAGATGAATGGACAGCTTCCCAGCCCTAGTGCATGTGGGAATGTATGACATGCCTGTTTCTGCTGGGCTATATAATCAGTAGCTCATAATGATTACAGCTCAGACATGAATTCATGGACACTATTTTACTGACTGAAGAGATCGAGTGGTTTTGATTTTGTACAAACATACAGATTACCTTTGTATGATACCTGCTAAATATCTCAGAATATCACGCAAAAAATCTCTCTCTCTCTCTCTCTCTCTCTCTCTTTCTCTCTTTCTCTCTCTCTCTCTCTTCTCTCTCTCTCTCTCTCTCTCTCTCTCTCTTCTCTCTTCTCTCTCTCTCTCTCTCTCTCTCTCTCTCTCTCTCTCTCTCTCTCTCTCTCTCTCTCTCTCTCTCTCTCTCTCTCTCTCTCTCTCTCTCTCTCTCTCGCACGCACGCATGCACGCACGCGCACACTCTCTCTCTCTCTCTCTCTGTGTTCCCTCTCCCCACTTTCCCTTTTACCACTTCTGTAGTAGCATATTCGACTAGGTATTGGAGCAATAAATCCCTTAGACTCATGTCCACATGTTTGTAAATAGGCCATTTAAGCGTGAACACCATTAATGAAGTTAAAACTTTCTTTTGTTTTTTGGGGGGGGAGGGGAGGGGGGGAGAAAGAAAGAAAGAAAGAAAGACTTTTTAACCTCTATTAGAGGCCAAAATCGGCCTATGAGACAAAACATATACATCAGTATGATCCAATCCACTGTGATCCCAAAAGGAAAATAAAGTGTGAGTACCGCAAACGGGTATCAAAGGGGTGGATAGTAACTGGCATCAAGGGTGTGGGGGTGCTATGGGTATGCAGTCTATATGCTCAATGGGTGAGATACAAATATGATATGCATAGGGAGGGGAGGCTCGATGGTATCACAACCCACTAAATGCCTGGAGTGGGTGTAGGATATAATGCATCGGTGGGTAAGGCATCATGGCGATCCTCAAAATGCTCTGAACGTCCAAATCGATAGGGGTGTGCTGCTGACGTCTCCGTATCTCCATGTCATGGCGTGCGTGAATCGCCTGAATCTCTCTCTGATGTGGATGGGCTCTCCGGACAGGTGGTCAAGGTCGTTGACGCTGTCGTCTAAGCTCCTCTGCTCTGTGTAATGTGACACCCCGCATCGGGCTGGGTCCTCGAGTGGCTGTGGGTCTGAAAAAATCTGTAATATAAGTCTGGGGGGGGGGGGGCAGGTGTATCTCCATCTGCTGCTGGAGGAGTGATGCACGGCGGTGCTGGAGCTCTACTAGGAAACGACCTAGAGGGCGCTGGTGCTCTGTCCCCAATAAAGCCCTGATCTCTCTGGGCCCCCTGAAGAGCTGTGGGTAGCGGTCTCTGATGTCCTCATATGCCTTGCATCTACATGTGTAGTGCTTCTCGTCCTCCACCTCCTCTCTACATATCCTGCATAATCTCTCATCCCTCGGGGTATGTGTGGCTCGCCCAACCTCAATCTCGAGCTGGTGTGATGATACTCTGAGGTGCCCAATGGCCACTCTCTGAGCTGGTGCCATATATGTATCCATGTATCGAGAGAGAGAGAGAGAGAGAGAGAGAGAGAGAGAGAGAGAGAGAGAGAGAGAGAGAGAGAGAGAGAGAGAGAGAGAGAGAGAGAGAGAGAGAGAGAGAGAGAGAGAGAGAGAGAGAGAGAGAGAGAGAGAGAGAGAGAGAGAGAGAGAGAGAGAGAGAGAGAGAGAGAGAGAGAGAGAGAGAGAGAAAGAAAGACTTTTTAACGTCTATTAGAGGCCAAAATCGGCCTATGAGACAAAACATATACATCAGTATGATCCAATCCACTGTGATCCAAAACAAAAATAAAGTGTGAGTACTGCAAACGGGTATAAAAGGAGAGATAGTAGCTGGTATCAAGGGGTGTGGGGTGCTATGGGTATGCACTCTATATGCTCAATGGGTGAGATACAAATATGATATGCATAGGGAGGGGAGGCTCGATGGTATCACAACCCCCTAAATGCTTGGAGTGGGTGTAGGATATAATGCATCGGTGGGTAAGGCATCATGGCGATCCTCAAAATGCTCTGGGCGTCCAAATCGATAGGGGTGCGCTGCTGACGTCTCTGTATCTCCATGTCATGGCGTGCGTGAATCGCCTGAATCTCTCTCTGATGTGGACGAGCTCTCCGGACAAGGGGTCTCGGTCGTCGGCGCTGTCGTCTAAGCTCCTCTGCTCTGTGTAATGTGACACCCCGCATGGAGCTGGGCCCTCGAGTGTATGTGGGTCTGAAAAAATCTGTAATATAAGTCTGAGGGGAGGGGGTCAGGTGTATCTCCATCTTCTGCTGGAGGAGTGATGCGCGACGGTGCTGGAGCTCCACTAGGAAACGACCTAGAGGGCGTTGGTCCTCTGTCCCCAATAAAGCCCTGATCTCTCTAGGCCCCCTGAAGAGCTGTGGGTAGCGGTCTCTGATGTCCTCATATGCCTGGCATCTACATGTGTAGTGCTCCTCGTCCTCCACCTCCTCTCTACATATCCTGCATAATCGCTCATCCCTGGGGGTATGTGTGGCTCGCCCAATCTCAATCTCAAGCTGGTTTGATGATACTCTGAGCTGCCCAATGGCCACTCTCTCAGCTGGTGCCATATATGTATCCATGTATCGTGCTCTCTGAATGAAACCATCCGCTGTCACAGTCAGGAAGTGCTCTCTGTAGTGTTGCCTCTTTGTGGGAAGAGGCCCCTGTGGTGCTATCCATGTCTCCCTGACGTGTATCTGTAGTAGGTCCTGACGGATGATCCTATTCCTCTCCGAACGAGAGAGGGTAATGTGGGGGGAAGAGAGGTCATACTGAAAAGGGGGGAGATCCGTAATGCTCATGCCATGGTCTGCTAACCATCGGTAAGTCTGTGCATACCATACTCTCTCATGCCCTGTCTCTGCCAAATGTCTAGAGCTCTCAAATGCAAGCCTGGTGAGTCGGCTAGTGGGGAGCTCTCTGACTCTCAGAATAAAGGTCACCAACTGGAAGAGGGCCTCCACTAGCATCGGTGGTGCGCTAAGCTCAGCTCGTATAATGTCATGTGGAACGGAGGGCTTGCTGCGCAGCAAGCGTGAGAGAAAGTCATATTAACGTCTTCTGGAGGCCAAACTTGGCCTATGAGACAAAAACCATGTACAAGTGTAGTAACCCTGTGTAGAAGATAAAATGAAATAAAAAAGTATATCGCTACACAAAGCTATATAGGGCTGGAAAAGGCTGGGGAGACGTGGCTGCAGATAGTGGCCACCTAATACATGGGGGATCCCAAAATGTGAGTAAAACGCCCTAGCTACTGGTGATGGGTGGAGGTGGGTGTAGTATGTGGTACATCGGTGGTGGTCTGAGTGCCTCCTGAAGGAAGACAGCCCAGGGGGTGGTGGTACGCCTATGCTCCATCATGTGGTCGTAGGCAATCCTGATGCGTGAGATATCCTCTTGATATAGTCGTGGTCGACGATATCCGCCCATGCGTGGTCAGCGCCGTGCTCTCTGTGCTGCTTCCTGGTGGAGCGTGAGCCCTATAGATGGACCTCTCTGATGTAGCTCAACTCGCTGAAAGAACTGGGTAATGGTCTGCTGGGTACTCACCCGTGGCTGATGTATGGGCTGTAGTGACCGCTCTCGCCTCTCGTATGCTGCTGTGAGAAAGCGTCCCAAGCGTCTCTGGTCTCCCATAGTCATGCACAGCTGGAATGACTCCTCGATCTGGAATTGTGCTCGTAGGTCTAAGTATGCTGGACATCTGATAACAAAATGCTCCTCAATCTCTACCTCTGTCTGGCATACTGGGCACCACCTCTCCTCACGGGGGACTCCCTTGGACCGACCCCTCTCAATCTCGAGCTGATGTGATGAAACCCGGAGCTGCCCAATGATGACTCGTAGGTGGTGGGGAAGGTAGATCTGCATGTATCTCGGAATCTCGATGAAGCCAGTGCCCGATATATGTAGAAAATGCTCGCGGTAGTAGAGCATTTTCGGTGGTAATGTACCCCTAGGGCTCACCCATGTCCTCTGTATGTATGTATGCCATATCTCCTGACGAATGATCCTATTCCTCTCTTGATCAGAGAGTGAGTAGGTGGGTGCATGAGAGTTGTACTGTAGTGGTGGTAGCCTGTCTATGTCAAAGCCATGGTGGGCAAGCCAGTCTCGTGTTTGTGCATACCATGAGGAGGTGTTGCCTGCTAATGCCATATCACATGATGCCTCGAAAGCACGATAAGCAATGCGCTCTGTATCCATGCTCCGAAGTCTGTGTAATAGGCATACTGTCTGGAATAGTGCCTCAACTAGCATCGGTGGTGCAGCGAGCTCTTCTCTAATGATATCATGTGGTACTGAAGGTTTGCTGCGGATAAGTCTGGCAATCATGAGGATCTGTGGCCTCTCTAATGCTGTCCATACTGATGTAGCTAATCGTGGTCCCCATATGGCTGCCCCATACATGAGCGCTGGCGTAACCAAACTGTCAAAGAGCCATCCCTTTGTGCGGGGCTCCTGAAAATATGCCTGGTGGCACTGTCTCTCCATCAAAGCTAGTGCTGCGTACCCACGTGTGATGCGGTCACGGGCTGCCGGAGTCATAGAGAAGACCCCTGATGCTGCTGTAAATGTCACCCCCAAGTAAACATATGATCCGACCACCTCGATCGGTCCACCTGCTGCTGTGAACAAACTATGTCCGCGTACCTGTGCTGATGTATGAAAGATCAAGACCTTGGTTTTACCAAGGTTCACAGATAACCCTCTGTGTCTGCGAAAGTCATCTAGGCCGTGTAGATGATGCTGTAGACCTTCTGCAGACTCTGAAACCAATACAATATCATCAGCGTATAACAGAATATGGACAGTGGACCCGTGTACCTCAATGCCATCTCCCCCCTGCTGCTGTATGAAGTCCACTATCTCATCAATGTAAAGACCAAAGAGGGTGGGTGAGAGAGGGCATCCTTGCTTCACCCCAATAGTGCTAGCAAGTGGATCAGATAAGCCCCCTGGACATCTGACTCTACCAGATACTCTCTCGTATAAGGGGTAGATCCCCCATATCATCTCCTCCGGAGTTCCGATGTCAACTAGTCGTCTGAAGAGTCGATCCCTGGGAATAGTGTCAAATGCTTTGCGGAAGTCCACAAAGCAACAATATAATCTCCTCTTCCTCACCCTGGCCTGGTCGATCAGGCATCTCAGAGTGAAGATGTGGTCAATGGTAGAGTAATCTCGACTGAAACCTGCCTGTCCTGGAGCCCCGATGCCCTTCCTCTCAGCGAGAGTACTCAACTCTGTCTCTAGTACCGCCCCATATAACTTGGCTAATATAGGGCCAATCATGATCGTCCGTATGTAGCTGGATCCATAGTATCACCTGACTTATGAATGGGCACTATGGTGTGCTCAGTCCATGAGTCTGGGAACCCTTCAACCAATGCACAGTTGAAGAGATGGGCAATGAGCGGTGCGAGAGTCGTGCCTCCATAGATTAGGTGCTCTGCCTGTAAACCGAAATGATCATGGGCCCTGCCATGCTGCAGCCGGGCAATAGCACGTCCCACCATAGTGGGTGTGAAGAAGTCAGAGGTAGTAGGACGTGAGCTCTGCGGTCTGGGAATGGGAGGCTGGTCTGGGATCTCGTATAGACTCCGTGCATAGCTATGCCAAGTGCTCTGGTCTCGGATAGGTGTCTGCTGTCTCCTCTCTCTCAAATGTCGCCATGCCACTACACTGTCTCCACTCATGAGCAAATCAATTAGAGAGAGAGAGAGAGAGAGAGAGAGAGAGAGAGAGAGAGAGAGAGAGAGAGAGAGAGAGAGAGAGAGAGAGAGAGAGAGAGAGAGAGAGAGAGAGAGAGAGAGAGAGAGAGAGAGAGAGAGAGAGAGAGAGAGAGAGAGAGAGAGAGAGAGGGGGTGGGGGGGGGGGGGTTTTTACGTCTATTAGGAGACAAATCAATGTACATGGGTGTATCTTCTGTCAATCGGAAAAAGATAAAAGTGCTGAAAAAAAAAAAAAGCTTGCAAGGCTGATATAGATCTCTGTAGTATGCATGTAGAGATACCCATGAAAGTAGGAGGGGGGGATGGTGAATGGAGTGCTATATCTATAGCCTATATGCAAAAGGGTAGTACAAGCATGATAATGCATCTGAACGACTAACTAGCTCCATCCTGTACTAGTGGGCGGGTCTAAGATGTGGTACATGGGTGGAGGTGGAGTCAACGCCTCCCTGATGGCTTCAATGGGATCTTCCATCATCCGGGATCGTCTCTCCTCCATGGCGTGATGGTCACGAGCCTGGATGTCTGCAATCTAGTGTCTGTGAAGTCTGAGGGCCCGATATCCTATAGCACGGGGTCGTCTCCTAGCTCGAGAGGTCTGAGCCTACTCAAGAGTCACCCCTCTCGATGTGTGAGCTAAGGGGGGGAGGGCCGCTGCACGTCGTGCAATGAAGAAGTCAGTGAGCCGACTCTGTCTCCCTCGTGTCTGGGAAGCTGCAGTAGGCTGGAGGAGAGAATCTCTGTGACTCTGAATCTCTAGTAAGAATCGCCCGAGCTGTCGCTGATCTCTAGAGCCCATGATCTCTCAGAGGGTGGGCTGCCCTGTAAACAGAGTCTCGTATCTGTCCTTAATGTCATCATATGCGCTACATCTGCAAACAAAGTGCTCCTCATCCTCCATCTCTACTCTCGATATCCTGCATAGCCGCTCCTCTCTGGGAATGTTTATGGCTATGCCTATCTCAATCTCTAGTCGGTGTGATGAGACCCTCAATTGGCCAATAGCTACCCTCGAGCTATGAGGCATGTAGGTATCCATGTAGCGTGGCCGCTGGATGAAGCCATCTGCTAGTATGTCCAAGAACTGGTCTCGATAGTGCGATAGTCTCGATCCCATGTGTGGTGTATGCCATGTCTGACTAATGTAGAGCTTCCAAAGGTCCTGTCTGAACACAAGGTTCCTCTCATGACGCGAGAGGTGGATGTGAGGTGAGTCTTGGTCATACTGAAAAGACGGCAATCTATCCATATCAAGTCCATGACTATCAAACTAGGCTCTAACCTGAGTGTACCAAGCTCTCTCATATCCAGACTCTGATATCTGTATAGATGCCTCAAAAGCTCTGTGTGTGAGTCTTTCTGTAGGGAGCTCCCTCACCCTCTGAATAAAGGAGATAGTCTGGAATAGTGCATCTACTACCATGGGTGGTGCATCTAGCTATGCCCTGATAATGTCATGTGGCACTGACTGTTTCCCGGGAAATAGTCACGAGATCATACGTACTTGTGGCCTCTCGATCGCACTCCACTGGGTGACTGTGAGGCCTGGTGCCCAAACTGTCGAAGCATACATCATAGCTGGTCTCACTAGTGTGTCAAATAGCCACCCCTTTGTGCGGGGCTCCTGGAAGTGTGCCTGGTGACATCTCCGCTCTAACATGGCTAAGGCTGCATATACTCGTGTGAGTCTATCGGTGGCCCCCCTGTCTCATGCTGAAGGGGCCAGGCAAGCTCGTGAATGTGACTCTGAGGTAGACATAGGAAGTGACCACCTCAATCTGTCCACTGCCAACTGTGAATCCTGCTCCATTCCTCACCATGTGGAGGGGTGGAAGATCATGACCTTGGTCTTGCCAAGGTTTACTCTCATGCCTCTCTGTGTGCAAAACTCATGGAGGGCATCTAGGTGGTGCTGTAACCCCTCGGGTGACTCTGAAATCAATAAAATATCATCTGCATATAATAAAATGTGGACCTGTGTACCTGCAAGGTCTGCACCCTCCCCTCCAGCTCGGAGAATGTAGTCCTTAATCTCGTCGATGTAGAGCCCGAAGAGAGTGGGAGAGAGTGGGCAGCCTTGCTTAACACCCACTGTGCTAGCAATGGCCTTTGATAGTCCCCTCGGGCATCGAACCCTCCCAATCACCCTCTCATAGAGTGTGTAGATGGCCCAAATCATCTCTGATGGTATCCCCAAGCTATGGAGTCTCCGAAAAAGCTTCTCCCGTGGCACAGTATCGAAGGCTTTGCGGAAATCCACAAAGCAGCAATATATTCTCTTCTTCCGCATCTTTGCCCCGTCAATGAGGCAACGCAAAATGAAGATGTGATCAATAGTGGAGAAAGCCTATCGGAACCTGCCTGACCACGTGCTTGTAGCCCTTCCATCTCTACATATGAGCTGAGCTCTGTCTCGAGAACCACCCCATAAAGCTTGGCCATGGTGTGACCAATCATGATAGTCCTGTAGTTTGGGTCCAAGGTATCCCCATATTTGTGAATGGGTACAATGATGTTCTTCGTCCACTCCTCTGGGAAGCCCTCCCCTATAGCTCGATTGAAGACATGTGCAATCAATGGAGCTATAGTGGGGGCAGTATATATGAGGTGCTCGCTCTGCAGTCCCGTTTGGTCAGTCGAACGCCCATGCTGTAGCCGCTCAATGGCCCTCTGGATCATCTTTGCTGTGAAGAAAGAGGAACGAGTAGGGCGTGGTCCAGGTGGTTGGGGGATGGGAGGCTGTCCAGGTATCTCATATAGTCTCTCAGCATACTCGTGCCAAATCTGTGGATCTCCAATAGGTGTGGTCTGTCGTGGCTCTCGTAGTGTACGCCATGCAGCAGTGCAATCCCTGCTCATAAGTAAATGGTATAGCTCAAGCTCCTGTGCCTCCTCGAAGGCCCGTCTCTTTCGGCGTGTGAGGTCTTCATATGTCTTCTAGCATCAATCTCTGTGATCTCTCCCAATGCTCTCTGAGCTCGTAGTCGACGGTAGAGACTCCTGTACTCATCATCATACCAAGGATTCTGCGGCATGGTCCCTGGGGGAGGTGTGTGACTAGAATGGGTGGTGTGCGGGAATGAACGGATGGCAGATGTTTGAAGGATGGATGCTATATGTGAGGTAAGTATAGGTAGTGGGGTATCAGGATGAAGCGAAAGAAGGCTTTCCTCAACTCGGGCTGAGTATATGTGAGCAAGCTGGTGTGTGAAGTGGATGGTAGTGTGTGGGGGATGTGTCACGGGTGTGTGTGTGTGTGTGTGAATGTCCCCCTTGAGGGATAGTGCAAGATATGCATGATCTGCTCCAATGGGTATAGGTGGGATGGTGAAGGAACTGAATAGGTGGGTGGCCTCCCTGGGTCCCATGATATAATCTACGATACTCCCTCCTCCATATGTAACTGAGTGGGTACGCATGTCAATCTCCCTGACATAGGCCACTGTCTCATCCCGTTATAAATAACGAGGCGATGCCTGGACCCGAGTCTTAGTAGGTGGGTACCATAGAGTGTGCGTGTAGAATCAGCTGAAACTCATGCCATAGATCCCTCCTCCAGAGTGGGTAATATGACTGGATCCCCTGGGTCAAAAGCCTCGCACTGATCGCTACCCGTCTTGGCATTGAAGTCCCCCATGAGGAAGACTTCTTCTAGAGTAGAGTACTCAGTGATCTTCTTTGATAGACAAGTATAAGGTGAACCCTCCTCCTGATCCATGACAGAGAATCGGGAGCCAGAGGGTGCAAAATAGCTTAGTGCAATATAGATGGCCCTCTCCTGTGAGAGCTGTAATCGGATCCAAAGGTATCTAGCCTGTGAGTCTCGTGCGACGATGTGTATCCTGCTCTGAAGTCCATCTCTGAAGAGTATCGCTACTCCCCCTATCCTCTCGTAGTGTGGTGGCGTGTACAATCTCTGTGTATAGACTCCCACTAGAAGCCATGCACCCGAGGTAGGCTCCTATCGGGGCTCTCATGTGTCTCTGTCAACAAAATAATATCTCTATCTTTGCTCACCTTCTCAAGCCTCTCTGGATGTGTCCATAAATCGCCATTGCAGTTCCACACTGCAAGATGTATCTCCTCAACTGTCTCACAGGTCGCGAATCCCTATAGTACGGCTTTGCCATCAATGATGACCCTACCATCTCTGTATGAAGCCTTTCTCCCCTCCTTACGAGCCTCGTGTACTCTTGGCATGCATGCACGACGATGTGCTACTTGCACGGGTGTGAGATCATCATCTAGGTAAATAGGCGGGCCTTCAAGCCCCCTCAAAACCACTCTCTTGCGAACGAAGGTGGATCTCACTGCTTCAGAGGGGAATTGCAAAATGAGAGCTCTCTTTTTTGAAAGATCTTTTCCTTCTCTCCAACATTTGATGAATGGGAGTGCCTCCTCTTCCTTGTGACCAAACTTCTTACATAGTGTCTTCCCATCCATCTCTGGGTTGGAGCCTTCGTTTTCTAATATACCCGTGACTCGTACATTCAGAGGTCGAGCTCGTCGCATCCTCTCCTCCTCAATGGTGGTGTGTACAATGAGAGCTTCTTCTTTTGCCTCTTTTTTGATGTTTTTTTTCACTACTTCAACCCATCCTTCTTTGGTTGCTTCGAGTTTGGTGTCAATGCTTGCAGTCAAGGCTTGAGTTAGCTCCATTCTAAGCGCTTCTCTTGTGTGTTCTCTAAGTTCACCTTCTTCCGGGCTGATGGAGGCTATTGATGCTTTGAGGGCCTCGATTTGTTCTTGCATGATCTTTTTTTCTTCTACCCAATCTTGCTGCCTCTTTAGCCATAGTTCTCTTTCCTTCAGTGTCTCCATTTCTTGGTCTTCTTTGGTGTCTTTGATTTGCTCTTCTAAAGCTTTGATCTTCTCGAAGGCCCTTCTCATTTCTTGATTTAGTGCTTTGTCTGCCTCTTTCTTTACTTCTCTGATAGCTTTACAGATCATCTCTTCCACCTCTTTTCTTTCTAATCGAGCCATTTTCCTCTTCTATTTGTATACGCTTGAGAAGTTAGGAAGGGAAGGAGGAAGACATTGTTCCCTCGTGCACCATAACAATAGGAGGAGGATGGGTTTGATGCAGCAAAATTAGGGTTACCGGCCGGCGGTTTTGACGGAGCAGGTCTGACAAAACAAACAAAACAAAGCTGATGCAGTGGGCTGACGGATCTGACGCAGAGATCTGACGAGTCTGATGCAGCAGATCAGACGGAACACTGTGACCAGTGTTGCATACGCAACGCGTTGCGAACCTTCGCAACGTACCCAACGCAACGTCGCGTTGCGTACGCGTTCGCAACGCGTTGCGTACAATTTTAAAAAAATAGGGCCCTCCCAGCGGGCTGAAAACGGCCCGCAAGAGGGCCCTTTTTCATTTCATTCCAGCCCAGAGCAGTGAGCACTGAGCACTTAGAGCAGGGGACTGTGGAGCATTCAGCAGGCTGCACGAGAGAGAGAGAGAGGGGGAGAGAGAGCTCAGAGAGAGAGACCTGTCACCTGTGACCTGTCACCACCTGTGGCACCTGCCACCTTCAGATTATACAGAGAGAGCAATCAACCATCATGCCTAGAGCTAAACAAGACTGTTTGCAATATGTCACGAGCCAAGGAAAGTTTGGAACAGGAGGTAGTGAGATGGACCTGTAATTTGTGTGGGTACAAAGGGACAAGAGGGGCAGATAGAATAAAAGCACATTTAGCACGTTTTGGAGGTATAGGTGTTGGTCCTTGCTCTAAACCAATGCCAGAGAAGATGAAGGAATAGCTTTTGGAATGGGCTGCAGCACGGGAAATGAGAAGAGGAGTTAGAGCATCAACACTAACACATAGTAGTGCACAGAGCTCTATTCCTCAAGGACATTCATCCCAAGCATCTCAAGGGGACATTCTTGTTGAGGACTTGGAGACAGAGGAGGTAGCACATGCATCAGAGCATCAGCAAAAGAGACCACGGGAGACTCAGAGCATTCCTACAGGTCGTGGCAGCCTACATGCATCATCCATACGGGCTAGTTTGCAAAAGCAAGGGAAGCAGGAGGCCACCCAAGGTATTATGAGGCTCTTCATTAAATGTGGTGCGCACTCCCGCATGGAAAGAGGCCTGAAAATGGTGAGTAGGCTTGGGGTTGAGTGGGAAGGGCCTTCTTATGAAGAGCTAAGAGGAAGTGAGCTGAGAGAACAAAAGAAATTGTGCAAAAGCAATTGGAGCCTATGGCAGAGACCTTGAAGAAATATGGCTGCACTTTGATGTGTGATGGATGGACAGATATTAAGAAAAGGAATGTATATAATATACTTGTTCATTGTTGCAAAGGTTCCTACGTGCCATTGATGCATCTATCCCAGGCCTATCCATCACAGGGGAGTACATTTTTGGACATATCCGACAGGCAGTCTTGGAGATTGGAGTGGAGAATGTTGTCCAAGTCATAACAGACAACGGAAGTAATTGTGTTTCCATGGGGAAGATGTTAGAGAAGGAGTTCCCATCCATTGTATGGACTCCATGTGCAGCTCATAGCATAGACTTATTGATTGAGGATGTTGGGAAGGTCCCTTGGATACATGATATTTTTTCCACATGTCAGAGAGTGGTCACCCTCTTCACGAAGAGGCCAAAGTTTCTTTCCATTTTCAGATCATACAGTGATTTGGAGCTTCTTAGGCCTGCAAAGACCAGATTTGCTTATATGTGCATTGTGATGGAGAGATTGCTTCGAGTGAGGCAATCACTTATGCAGACAGTTGTTTCTCAGGAGTGGCTTGCATGGAGTGGCCATACATGAAGGAAAGCAGAGTCAGTATGCATTACATGTTTGAGTGATAGATTTTGGAGAGAGGTAGAGGCTTTGGTGGGAGTGATGCAGCCTCTATACTCCATGCTACACATTGTTGACATGGAGGGGAGTACTATAGGCCTCGTCTACGAGTATATGGACCGCGTTGGGGAGTCCCTTGCTCGATGCACTTCTATTTCTTCAGATAGGTATGCCATATGCATTTTGATAATGCTACATGCAAATTTTATTATTCTTATTTATATTACCAATGACATGTCACATGCATTCACATTGATTCTTGATTCTTGACTCTTGGATAAATAGGCTTGATGAGATTAGATTTATATGGAGGGATCGATGGGGTTGGTTCCATCGACCGATTCATGGCATGGCTCACATTCTACACCCCTTATGGAGATCTGAGAGGCAGATGTTGGATCATGAGCTTGACAGTGCATGGACTTCATACATAGGTAGACTATATCTTGATGATGTTGATATGCGCTCGACACTTGAGGATCAGCTCCTACTATTGCGGAACTATGGGGGTAGTTTTGGGAAAGATATCGCCATGCCTCGGTCTAGTCAGTTGTCACTTGTGTCTTGGTGGGAGAAATACGGCCTATCTGCACCTGAGTTGGTAAGTAGTAAGTACAAACTTCTCAGTTTCATTTAAATTTTAATTCATAATTTTGAACTCATAATTCAAGCAAATAATGCGTACTTTTTATGGAACATGCAGAGATCAGTTGCCATCCGCGTTCTTTCACAGGACTGTAGCGCTAGTCCATGTGAAAGAAATTGGAGCACTTGGGCCCTGTTCCACGCAAAGAAGAGGAATCGCTTATCTACTGCACAGTTGGAGCGGCTAGTATATTGCCACTGCAACTTTCGCCTTTTGGAGAGCGGAGGTCATACAGCAGATGTGCGACAGGTCAACATTGACCACATTGACATAGAGAAGGTCCATGAGATGCCTACTATACCTTCAGAGGAGTTGGACCTTTACAACATGTTATATCAGGAGTTGACCGAGCCACAACATTAGACTCGCCCCCAGAGACGTACTCGATCACGAGCTGTAGCATTTGCAGGGGCCTCTACTAGTTCTGCTCCACATGGTAGAGAGGATGAGGATGAGGATGAGCCTGATGAGGATGAGTTTTCATGAGATACTGATTCAGATTTTGATGATTGACTCTTGGACTGACTTATATTTGTATATTTATTTGGACATGTCACATGAGTCATGACATTGGATATGTATTTATGACATTTAGATGATAGTATGATTGTCTTGACTCTTGACTTTTGTTTTGACTCTTTAAGATGACAGTATGACTCATGTACCTAGATTTTGCATTATAATTGATTATTGTATTTTGTGGCATGTGCTCATTGCTCACTTCCAAGTTCCATCTCGATTCTTGTCACTTGAGTATTTAAGTTTTAACGGTGATTCTTGGATTTATTGAGTATTCTTATGAAATTTGAAATGTGATCTATTTAGTAGTGCTTGACTTAAAACTTAAAAGTTAATGTGCATTCACATTGTGATCAAATTTCTAAGTTGAAATGCAGGTCAGGTGTCGACGTCAAATGATCTATGTATGAAATGTTTAAACGTTAATATATAATACTTATATGTGTTTTTTGCATATATTAAAGCATTTATAAGAGGATTTATACAGTTAGGGTATTGAAAATCTAAAAAAATAATAAAAATTTGATTAAAAAAATGAATTATAGGCAACTTTATCGCAACTTTGGGTTCGCAACTTCCTCACGTTGCTAACACGTT
This sequence comes from Ceratopteris richardii, assembly GCA_020310875.1. Classification (NCBI taxonomy): domain Eukaryota; kingdom Viridiplantae; phylum Streptophyta; class Polypodiopsida; order Polypodiales; family Pteridaceae; genus Ceratopteris; species Ceratopteris richardii. The sequence continues at coordinate 36,120 of MU261733.1, forward strand.
GCTAACGCGTTGCCTACGACGCTGCCATCCCGTTGCTAACCACATTGAGTGTGATGCAACTCTGACACAACGCTCTGACAGGTCGGACGCTCTGATTGGTCTGACGCTCTGATTGGTCTGACGCTCTGACGGGTTTGACGCGTCAGAACTTACGAAGCAGATCTGACGCTCTGATGCAGCTCTGATGCAGCAGATGAGAGAGAGAGAGAAAAGAAAGAAAGAAAGAAAGAAAGTGTTTTTACGTCTATTAGGAGGCCGAACTCGGCCTATGAGACAAATCAATGTACATGGGTTTATCTTTTGTCAATCGGAAAAGATAAAAGTACTGAAAAAAAGCTGGCAAGGCTGATATAGATCTCTGTAGTATGCATGTAGAGATACCCATGAAAGTGGGAGGGGGGGGGATGGTGAATGGAGTGCTATATCTATAGCCTATATGCAAAAGGGTAGTACAAGCATGATAATGCATCTGAACGACTAACTAGCTCCATCCTGTACTAGTGAGCGGGTGTAAGATGTGGTACATGGGTGGAGGTGGAGTCAAGGCCGCCCTGATGGCTGCAGCGGGATCTGCCATCATCCGGGATCGTCTCTCTTCCATGGCGCTATGGTCAACGAGCCTGGATGTCTGCGATTTGGTGTCTGTGAAGTCTGAGGGCCCGATATCCTATAGCACGGGGTCCTCTCCTAGCTCAAGAGGTCTAAGCCTGCTCAAGAGTCACCCTTCTCGATGTGTGAGCTAAGGGGGGGAGGGCTGCTGCACGTCGTGCAATGAAGAAGTCAGTGAGCTGACTCTGTCTCCCTCGTGTTTGGGCAGCTGTAGTAGGATGGAGGAGAGAACCTATGTGACTCTGAATCTCTAGTAAGAATCGCCCGAGCTGTCGTTGATCTCTAGAGCCCATGATCTCTCGGAGGGTGGGCTGCCCTATAAACAGAGTCTCGTATCTGCCTCTAATGTCATCATATGCGCTACATCTGCAAACAAAGTGCTCCTCATCCTCCATCTCTACTCTGCATATCCTGCATAGCCGATCCTCTCGGGGAATGTCTGTGGCTCTGCCTATCTCAATCTCTAGTCGGTGTGATTAGACCCTCAACTGGCCAATAGCCACCCTCGAGCTATGAGGCATGTAGGTATCCATGTAGCGTGGTCGCTGGATGAAACCATCCACTAGTATGTCCAAGAACTGGTCTCGATAGTGCGATAGTCTCGATCCCATGTGTGGTGTGTGCCATGTCTGACTAATGTAGAGCTGCCAAAGGTCCTGTCTGAGCACAAGATTCCTCTCATAACGCGAGAGGTGGATGTGAGGTGAGTCTAGATCAAACTGAAAAGGCGGCAATCTATCCATATCAAGTCCATGACTATCAAACCATGCTCTAACCTGAGTGTACCAAGCTCTCTCGTATCCCGACTCTCATATCTGTATAGATGCCTCAAAAGCTCTATGTGTGTCTTTCTGTAGAGAGAGAGAGAGAGAGAGAGAGAGAGAGAGAGAGAGAGAGAGAGAGAGAGAGAGAGAGAGAGAGAGAGAGAGAGAGAGAGAGAGAGAGAGAGAGAGAGAGAGAGAGAGAGAGAGAGAGAGAGAGAGAGAGAGAGAGAGAGAGAGAGAGAGAGAGAGAGAGTCATATTAACGTCTTTTGGAGGCCAAACTTGGCCTATGAGACAAAAGCCATGTACAAATGTAGTAACCATGTGTAGAAAATGAAATGAAATAAACACAAAGCTATTTAGAGCTGGTAAAAGGCAGGGGAGACGTGGGTAAAGCATCATGGCGATCCTCAAAATGCTCTGAACATCCAAATCGACAAGGGTGCGCTGCTGACGTCGCCGTATCTCCATGTCATGGCATGCGTGAATCGCTTGAATCTCTCTCTGGTGTGGACGGGCTCTCCGGAGTGGGGGTCTCGGTCGTCGACGTTGTCGTCTAAGCTCCTCTCCTCTATGTAATGGGACACCCCGCATGGAACTGGGTCCTAGAGTGGCTGTGGGTCTGAAAAAATCTCTAATATAAGTCTGAGGGGGGAGGGCCAGGTGTATCTCCATTGCTGCTGGAGAAGTGATGCACGGCGGTGCTGAAGCTCTACTAGGAAACGACCTAGAGGGCGCTGATCCTCCGTCCCCAATAAAGCCCTGATCTCTCTGGGCACCTTGAAGAGCTGTGGGTAGCGGTCTCTGATGTCCTCATATGCCTGGCATCTACATGTGTAGTGCTCCTCGTCCTCCACCTCTTCTCGGCATATCCTGAATAATCTCTCGACCCGGGGGGTATGTGTCGCTCGCCCAATCTCAATCTCGAGGTGGTGTGATGATACTCTGAGCTGCCCAATGGCCACTCTCTAAGCTGGTGCCATGTATGTATCCATGTATCGTGGTCTCTGAATGAAACCATCCGTTGTCAAAGTCAGGAAGTGCTCTCTGTAGTGTTGCCTCTTTGTGGGAAGAGGTTCCCGTGGTGTTATCCATGTCTCCCTGACGTGTATCTGTAGTAGGTCCTGATGGATGATCCTATTCCTCTCCGAACGAGAGAGGGTAATGTGGGGGGAAGAGAGGTCATACTGAAAAGGGGGGAGATCGGTAATGCTCATGCCGTGGTCTACTAACCATCGATAGGTCTGTGCATACCATACTCTCTCGTTCCCTGTCTCTGCCAAATGTCTAGAGCTCTCAAATGCAAGCCTGGTGAGTGGACTGGTGGGGAGCTCTTTGACTCTCACAATAAAGGTCACCAATTGGAAGAGGGCCTCCACTAGCATCGGTGGTGTGCCAAGCTGAGCTCGTATAATGTCATGTGGAACGGAGGGCTTGCTGCGCAGCAAGCGTGAGATCATGGTGGCATGGGGCCTCTCTATGCGCGTCCATATCGCCTCCGTGATCCCTGGTGCCCATATTGCTTCTGCGTGCGGGTGTCACTAGAGTGTCAAAAAGCCACGCCTTAGTCCGGGGCTCCTGAAAATGTGTCTGAAAGAAGCGTCTCTCCAATCTTGCCGCATAGCCTCGCGTCAATCTATCTCTAGCTGCCTGTGCCATGGAGAATACCCCTATGCTGTCTGAGAAGGTGACACCTAGGTAGACGTAGGAGTCCACTACCTCTATCTGGCCTCCATCTGCAGTGAAAGAGGTGCGATGGCGTACTGTCCTGGAGGTATGGAAGATCATGACCTTGGTCTTGCCAAGGTTCACTATGAGTCCTCTCTCCATGCAGAAGGTATCAACCGCCTGTAAATGTGACTGCAACCCCTCCTATGACTCTGAAAGCAAGACAATGTCATCAGCATATAATAGGATGTGTACTGGCATACCTCCGAGCTCTCCTCCTAGCCCTCGTGCTCGCTGTATGTACTCCGTGATCTCGTCCATGTAGAGACCGAAGAGAGTGGGTGAGAGAGGGCAACCTTGTTTCACACCAATGGTGCTAACAAGGCTGTCTCATAGGCCGCCGGGGCAGCGCAACCTGCCTGTGACTCGTGCATACAAAGTATGGATGGCCCATAGCATGTCTGATGGTAGCTCTAACTCCTTGAGCCTCCGTAGTGGTCTCTCTCGAGGGACCATGTCGAAGGCTTTGTGGAAATCCACAAAGCAACAATATAGTTTCTGCTTCCTCGCCTTCGCGCTCTCAATCAAGCAACAAAGCACGACGATGTGGTCGATGGTGGAGAAAGTGCGGCGGAAGCCTGCCTGGCCGGGTGCTCTGATCCAAGCTGCCTCAGTGTGTGTACTGAGCTCTGCCTCTAGTACTGCCCCTTAGATCTTGACTAGGATATGGCCTATCATAATAGTCCTGTAGTTCCTTTGGTCCGTCATATCGCCGGACTTATGGATAGGCACAATGGTATGCATAGTCCACGAGTCAGGTAATCCCTCAACCAAAGCACAGTTGAAGAAATTGGCGATCAGGTGGGAAACTACATCTGCTGCATATATAAAGTGCTCGCCCTCTAGCCACGTGTGGTCTTCTGAACGACCATGCTGTAGCCTATGGATGGCGTGTCGTACCATGCTTGCCGTGAATAGGTTGGATATCACAGGACGCGGTGTGGGAGGGATCGACAATGGTGGCTGTCCTGGAACATCATATAACCTTTGGGCGTAGGTGTGCCAAGTTTGGGGATCTGCTATGGGTGTAGGTGGGCGTGGCTTACGTAGGGCCCTCCACGCGGTGGCACAATCCCTACTCATGAGAAGGTCGAAAAACTCTGCCTCGTGTCTCTCCTCGAAAGCTCACCGCTTCCGGCATGTGAGGGCTTGCATCTGTCGTCGTGCCTCTCTGTGATGGATCCCAAGATACTCTGTGCTCTCAGATGTCGGTATAGTCGCCTACACTCCTCATCGTACCATCTATTCTGCGGTGTATGCCCAAGCCGTGTCGGAGGTGTTGTGCTGTGGGTGGTGTATGAGAAGGTGAGAGTAGCAGATGTGTGGAGGATCGAGGAGAAGTGGGCGTGAGGGTGTCCAATGAGGGAGAGGGATCAAGGGAGTAGATGCACTCTTGAACATAGGAGCTATAGGTATGTGCTAGCTCATGTCTAAAGTGAATGGTGGTATGGGCGTGTGGCTGTATCGTTACGAGGTGAGATATGTATGGTGAGCCGCGTATGGATAGGGCAAGATATGCGTGATCAGCTCCAATCGGTATGGGTGGGATGGTGAATGAGGTGATGAGATGTGTCGCCTCCAGGGGTCCGATAACATAGTCTACCACACTGCCCCCCTGCGGTGTCGTGGGTGGAATGCAGGGGAGACCACCCGAGGTGGGCCAGATCTCCATCCCATTATATATAATGAGACGCTGTGCAACTCCCATCTCGAGTAGGTGTCGGGCGTATGAGGTGTGTGTGGCGGTGTTGGCTGAGGCTCTGAGTGTAGACATATTCTCTATGGTACGAAGCATCTCAGGGTCGTCAAAGTCGTAGATATCACACTGGTGGCTCTGAGTGCGGGCATTGAAGTCTCCTACAAGGAAGACTTCGCCCATCCTGGTATACTCCATAATCGTGTCACTGAGGCAGCCATATGGCCATGTGGTGTCTGGTCCCTCCCCCCTTGAGGGCTGCTCGGGGGAATGTGTGAAGCGGGAGCGGATGGGTGCAATATAGCAGACGGCGAAATACACTGCTCTCTCCTCTGATAGCTGGAGGCGTATCCACATGAAACGTGCCTCCGCGTCTCTGGCTACCACCTGTACCCTCTACTGTAGTGACTGTCTGTAGAGCACGGCTACTCCTCCTTATCCTCGTGTGGTGTGCTTTCTCATCTGTCCGCGGTGAGCTGACTCCCACATATAGCCTCAATCCTCGGTAGGCTCCTCCCCGGGCTCTCGTGTGTCTGTCAAGAAAATCATCTCTCTGCCCTCCATCACCTCCTCGAGGCCCCCTGGATGTGTCAACAAAGATCCATTGCAATTCAAGACTACAATGTGCACCTCCTGCTGTGCTGTCTCATAGGCCGTGAATCCCTAGTCAATCGGCCTGTGTGTGTGTGTGAGAGAGAGAGAAAGAAAGAAAGAAAGAAAGTCATATTAACGTCTTCTGGAGGCCAAACTTGGCCTATGAGACAAAAAACCATGTACAAGTGTAGTAACCCTGTGTAGAGGATAAAATGAAATAAAAGGTATATCGCGACACAAAGATATATAAGGCTGGAAAAGGATGGGAAGACGTGGCTCTGACTCCGCAGATAGTGGCCACCTAATACATGGGGGACATGTGAGTAAAAGTGTGAGTAAAACACCTTAGCTACTGGTGAATGAGTGGGGGTGGGTGTAGTATGTGGTACATCGGGAGTGGTCTGAGTGCCTCCTGAAGGAAGACAACCCATGGGGTGGTGGTGCGCCTATGCTCCATCATGTGGTCGTAGGCTGTCCTGATGCGTGAGATATCCTCCTAATATAGTCGTGGTCGACAATATCCAACCATGCGTGGTCGGCGTCGTGCTCTCTGTGCTTCTGCCTGGTGGAGCGTGAGCCCTATAGGTGGACCTGTCTGATGTAGCTCAGCTCACTGAAAAAACTGGGTAATGGTCTGCTGTGTACTCACTCGTGGCTGATGTGTGGGCTGGAGTGATCGATCTCGCCTCTCGTATGCTGCCGCGAGGAAGCGTCCCAAGCGTCGCTGGTCTCCCATGGTCATGCATAACGGGAGTGACTCCTCTATCTGGAACTGTGCTCGTAGGTCTAAGTATGCTGGGCATCTGATAACAAAATGCTCCTCACTCTCTACCTCTGTCTCGCATACTGGGCACCACCTCTCCTCACGGGGGACTCCCCTGGATCGACCCCTCTCAATCTCAACGTGGTGCGATGAGACCCGGAGCTTCCCAATGATGACTCGAAGGTGGTGGGGTAGATATGTCTAAGGTGGTGGGGTAGATATGTCTGC
>MU261733.1:47500-50000 GCA_020310875.1 Ceratopteris richardii
CGCATAGCCTCGTGTCAATCTATCTCTTGCTGCCTGTGCCATGGAGAATACCCCTGTGCTGCGTGAGAAGGTGACACCTAGGTAGACGTAGGAGTGCACTACCTCTATCTGTCCTCCGGCTGCAGTGAAAGAGGCGCGATGGCGTACTGTCTTGGAGGTATGGAAGATCATAACCTTGGTCTTGCCAAGGTTCACGGTGAGTCCTCTCTCCATGCAGAAGGTATTGAGCGCGTGTAAATGTGATTGCACCCCTCTTTTGACTCTGAAAGCAAGACAATGTCATCAGCATATAATAGGATGTGTACTGGCGTACCTCCGAGGTCTCCTCCTAGCCCTACTGCTTGCTGTATATACTCCGTGATCTCGTCGATGTAGAGACCGAAGAGAGTGGGTGAGAGAGGGCAACCTTGTTTCACACCAATGGTGCTAACAAGGCTGTCTGATAGGCCGCCGGGGCAGCGTACCATGCCTGTGACTCGTGCATACAAAGTGTGGATGGCCCATAGCATGTTTGATGGTAGTTGTAACCTCTGGAGCCTCCATAGTAGTCTCTCTCGAGGGACCATGTCGAAGGCTTTGCGGAAATCCACAAAGCAACAATATAGTCTCTACTTCCTCGCCTTCGCGCTCTCAATCAAGCAACGAAGCACGAAGATGTGGTCGATGGTGGAGAAAGTGTGGTGGAAGCCTGCTTGGCCGAGTGCTCTGATCCAAGCTGCCTCTGCGTGTGTACTGAGCTCTGCCTCTAGTACTGCCCCATAGATCTTGGCCAGGATATGGCCTATCATACTAGTCTGGTAGTTCCCTGGGTCCATCATATCGCGTGACTTATGGATAGGCGTAATGGTATGCATAGTCCACGAGTCAGGTAATCCCTCAACCAAAGCACGATTGAAGAGATGGGCGATCTGGTGGGAAACTACATCTGCTGTGTATATAAAGCGCTCGCCCTGTAGCCCCGTGTGGTCTGCTGAACGGCCATGCTGTAGCCTATGGATGGCTTGTCGTACCATCCCTGCTGTGAATAGGGTGTGGGAGGGATCGGCAATGGTGGCTGTCTTGGGACGTCATATAACCTCTGGGCGTAGGTGTGCCAAGTCTGAGGATCTGCTATGGGTGTAGGTGGGCGTGGCTCACATAGGGCCCTCCACGCGGTGGCACAATCCCTACTCATGAGAGGGTCGAACAACTCTGCCTCCTGTCGCTCCTCGAAAGCTCGCCGCTTACCGTGTGTGAGGGCTCGCATCTGTCATCGTGCCTCCCTCTTTGTGATGGATCCTAAGATACTCTGTGCTCTGAGATGTCAGTATAGTCGCCTACACTCCTCATCGTACCATCTATTCTGGGCTGTATGCCCCAGCAGTGTCGAATGTGCGGTGCTGTAGGTGGTGTATGGGAAGCTGAGAGTAGCGGGTGTGTGGAGGATCGGGAAGTCGGCGGTGAGGGTGTCCAATGAGGCAGAGGGATCAAGGGAGTAGATGCGCTCTCGAACATGGGAGCTATAGATATGTGCTAGCTCATGTCTAAAGTGAATGGTGGTATGGGCATGCGACTGTATGGTGACAGGATGGGATATGCATGGTGAGCCGCGTATGGATAGGGCAAGATATGCGTGATCAGCTCCAATTGGTATGGGTGGGATAGTGAATGAGGTGATGAGATGTGTGGCCTCTGGGGGTCCGATGACATAGTCTACCACACTGCCCCCTGTGGTGTCGTGGGTGGAATGCAGGTGAGACCACCCGAGGTGGGCCAGGTCTCCATCCCATTATATATAATGAGACGGTGTGATGCTCCCATTTGGAGTAGGTATCGGGCGTATGAGGTGGGTGTGGCGGTGTCGGCTGAGGCTCTAAGTGTAGACAGATCCTCTATGGTTCGAAGCATCTCAGGGTCATCAAAGTCGTAGATATCACACTGGTGGCTCTGAGTGCGGGCATTGAAGTCTCCTACAAGGAAGACTTGGCCCATCCTGGTATACTCCATAATCGTGTCACTGAGGTAATATGGCGATGAGGTAATCATATGGCGATGTGGTGTCTAGTTCCTCCCTCCCTAAGGGCTGCTCGGGGGAATCTGTGAAGCGCGAGCCGATGGGTGCAATATAGCGGACGGCGAAATACGCTGCTCTCTCCTCTGATAGCTGGAGGCGTATCCACATGAAACATGCCTCTCGGTCTCTGCCTACCACCTGTACCTTGTGCTATAGCAACTGTCTGTAGAGCACGGCTACTCCTCCTGATCCTCGTGTGGTGTGTTGTCTCATCTGTCGGCGGTGAGTTGACTCCCACATATAACCCTCAATCCTCAGTAGGCTCCTCCCCGGGCTCTTGTGTGTCTCTGTCAAGAAGATCATGTCTCTGCCCTCCATCACCTCCTCGAGGGGCCATGGATGTGTCCATAAATATCCATTGCAATTCAAGACTGCAATGTGCACCTCTTGTTGTGCTATCTCATAGGCCGCGAAACCCTAGTCAATGGGTCGTCCATCAATGATGAC
>MU261733.1:60000-92205 GCA_020310875.1 Ceratopteris richardii
TCAACTCTGTCTCTAGTACTGCCCCATATAACTTGGCCAATATAGGGCCAATCATGATCGTCCGGTATGTAGTTGGATCCATAGTATCTCCTGACTTATGAATGGGCACTATGGTGTGCTCAATCCATGAGTCAGGGAACCCTTCAACCAGTGCACGGTTGAAGAGGTGGGCAATGAGCGGTGCAAGGGTCGTGCCTCCGTAGATGAGGTGCTCAGCTTGTAAACCGAAAAGGTCATGGGCCGTGCCATGGTGTAGACGGGCAATAGCGCATCCCACCATAATGGGTGTGAAGAGGTCAGAGAGAGAGAGAGAGAGAGAGAGAGAGAGAGAGAGAGAGAGAGAGAGAGAGAGAGAGAGAGAGAGAGAGAGAGAGAGAGAGAGAGAGAGAGAGAGAGAGAGAGAGAGAGAGAGAGAGAGAGGAGAGAGAGAGAGAGAGAGAGAGAGAGAGAGAGAGAGAGAGAGAGAGAGAGAGAGAGAGAGAGAGAGAGAGAGAGAGAGAGAGAGAGAGAGAGAGAGAGAGAGAGAGAGAGAGAGGGAGGGAGGGAGGGAGGGAGGGAGGGAGGGAGGGAGGGAGGGAGGGAGGGGGAGAGAGAGAGGGGGGGGGAGAGAGAGAGGGGGGGAGAGAGAGAGAGAGAGAGAGAGAGAGAGAGAGAGAGAGAGAGAGAGAGAGAGAGAGAGAGAGAGAGAGAGAGAGAGAGAGAGAGAGAGAGAGAGAGAGAGAGAGAGAGAGAGAGAGAGAGAGAGAGAGAGAGAGAGAGAGAGAGAGAGAGAGAGAGAGAGAGAGAGAGAGAGAGAGGAGAGAGAGAGAGAGAGAGTTTTTTTACGTCTTTGACAGGCCAAAGTCGGCCTATGAGACAAAACATAAGATACATGATATGGATGTCATCCGGCTGTCACAAAACTAAAGTAAGAGCATAAAAAGCTAATACAATCTAGTCTCCAACATGTGTGGTAAAATACTAAGGCTGATGGAGCCCTATCCCTGGGGGTATATGCATGTCTATATGGTGAGGGCAATACAATCATGAAGATGCATCTGTCTACTAGCTCCATCGAGTGGTAATGGAGGGGTGGAGGATGTGATACATAGGTGGAGCCGGTGCTAGAGCTTTCTGTATGAAAGCTATAGGATCTGCTCTCATAAGGGCTACTCGTTGTGCAGTCGCCTCGAGATGTGGGGCTCGAATCTTCTCTATCTGGCGATGGTATAGCCTAACTCCTCTGAGCGCTGTGACTCGTGGTCGTCGTCTAGCTCGACTCACCTCAGCCTGCCGTAGTGTCACTCCTCGCTGAGAATCAGGTCGGGAGGGGACTCTAGATCTCTGGAAAAATTCAGGGAGCTGTAGGTGTCTCCTATCCACCTGTGTAGCTGTGTGTCTCAGTGGTAAGAGTGCATCTCTATGCCTCTGAATCTCTATCAAGAAACGTTCTAACTGTCTCTGATCTCGGGAGTCCATAATCTCTCGTAGGGTGGGCTGCCCTTTGAACAAAGTCTCATATCTGTCTCTAATCTGAGTGTATGCTGTGCATCGACATACGAAATGCTCCTCACTCTCCACCTCCTCTCTACATAGTTTGCAGATCCGCTCTGCTCTCGGGACCCCACTGTGTCTCCCACTCTCGATCTCTAGTGTGTGTGATGCGACCTTGAGTTGTCCAATCCCTACTCGTGAACTCTGTGGCATATAGATGTCCATATAGCGTGGTCTTTGTATGAACCCATCTGACATAATGGTGAGAAATTGATCCCTGTAGTCTGACATCCTCCCCTCTAAACTGGGTGATCTCCATACTCTCCTGATGTAGAGCCTCCATAAGTCATGTCTGATCACCATATTCCTCTCTGTACGAGAGAGCTGATAGTAAGGTGAGTGAGTCGTACTGAAAAGGTGGCAAAATCTCCATATCGAGCCCATGTGTCGCGAACCAAGCTGTGACTTGTGAGTACCAGGCTCTATCATGTCCACTCTGAGATAACTGTATAGCTGCCTCAAAAGCTCTACGAGTGAGTCTGTCACGTGGTAACTCCCTCACCCTTTGTATGAAACTCACTGTCTGGAATAGTGCCTCGAGGACCATTGTTGGTGCCAAGAGCTCTGCTCGGATGATGTCATGTGGTATGGTCTGCTTGCTACGGAACAAGCGTGAGATCATACATACCTGGGGCCTCTCAATTTGTGCCCAGTGATCGACCGTCAAGCCTGGTGCCCATACTGTCGCTGAATACATCAAGGTGGGGGCGACTAGTGTGTCGAAAAGCCACCCCTTCGTGCGGGGTTCGTGGAAGTCTGCCTGGTGACACCTGCACTCTAGCATGGCTAGGGCTGCATACCCTCGGGTGAGTCTGTCAATAGCTGCTTGCCTCATGGTGAAAGGTCCTCGAGAGAGAGAGAGAGAGAAAGAAAGACTTTTTAACGTCTATTAGAGGCCAAAATCGGCCTATGAGACAAAACATATACATCAGCATGAACCAATCCACTATGATCCCAAAAGGAAAATAAAGTGTGAGTACAGTAAAAGGGTGTGGGGTGCTATGGGTATGCACTCTATATGCTCAATGGGTGAGATACAAATATGATATGCATAGGGAGGGGAGGCTCGATGGTATCACAACCCACTAAATGCCTGGAGTGGGTGTAGGATATAATGCATCGATGGGTAAGGCATCATGGCGATCCTCAAAATGCTCTGAACGTCCAAATCGACAGGGGTGCGTTGCTGACGTCTCCGTATCTCCATGTCATGGCGTGCATGAATCGCCTGAATCTCTCTCTGATGTGGACTGGCTCTCCCGAGTGGGGGTCTCGGTCGTCGACGCTATCGTCTAAGCTCCTCCGCTCTGTGTAATGTGACACCCCACATCGAGCTGGGTCCTCGAGTGGCTGTGGGTCTGAAGAAATCTGTAATATAAGTATGAGGGGAGGGGGCTAGGTGTATCTCCATCTGCTGCTCGAGAAGTGATGCACGACGGTGCTGGAGCTCTACTAGGAAACGACCTAGAGGGCGCTGGTCCTCTGTCCCCAATAAAGCCCTGATCTCTGTGGGCCCCTTGAAGAGATGTGGGTAGCGGTCCCTGGTGTCCTTATATGCCTGGCATCTACATGTGTAGTGCTCCTTGTCCTCTACCTCCTCTCGGCATATCCTGCATAATCTCTCGTCCCTCGGGGTATGTGTCGCTCGGCCAACCTCAATCTCGAGCTCGTGTGATGATACTCTGAGCTGCCCAATGGCCACTCTCTAAGCTGGTGCCATGTATGTATCCATGTATCGTGGTCTCTGAATGAAACCATCCGCTGTCACCGTCAGGAAGTGCTCTTTGTAGTGTTGCCTCTTTGTGGGAAGAGGCTTCCGTGGTGCTATCCATGTCTTCCTGACGTGTATCTGTAGTAGGTCCTGACGGATGATCCTATTCCTCTCCGAATGAGAGAGGGTAAGATGGGGGGAAGAGAGGTCATACTGAAAAGGGGGGAGATCCGTAATGCTCATGCCATGGTCTGCTAACCATCAGTAAGTCTGTGCATACCATACTCTCTCATGCCTTGTCTCTGCTAAATGTCTAGAGCTCTCAAATGCAAGCCTGGTGAGTCTGCTGGTGGGGAGCTCTCTGACTCTCAGAATAAAGGTCACCAACTGGAAGAGGGCCTCCACTAGCATCGGTGGTGTGCCAAGCTCAGCTCGTGTAATGTCATGTGGAACGGAGGGCTTTCTGCGTAGCAAGCGTGAGATCATGGTGACATGGGGCCTCTCAATCCGCGTCCACATCGCCTCCGTGATCCCTGGTGCCCATATTGGTGCTGCGTACATCAATGCAGGTGTCACTAGAGTGTCAAAGAGCCACCCCTTAGTCCGGGGCTCCTGAAAATGTGCCTGAAAGCAGCGTCTCTCCAATCCCGCAAGTGCCGCATAGTCTCGCGTCAATCTATCTCTCGCAGCCGGTGCCATGGAGAATACCCCTATGCTGCCCGAGAAGGTGACACCTAGGTAGAAGTAGGAGTCCACTACCTCTATTTGTCCTCCAGCTGCAGTGAAAGAGGCGCGATGGCGTACTGTCCTGGAGGTATGAAAGATCATGACCTTGGTCTTGCCAAGGTTCACTGTGAGTCCTCTCTCCATGCAAAAGGTATCGAGCGCCTGTAAGTGTGACTGCAACCCCTCCTGTGACTCTGAAAGCAAGACAATGTCATCAGCATATAATAGGATGTGTACTCGCTTACCTCCGAGGTCTCCTCCTCGCCCTCCTGCTCGCTGTATATACTCCGTGATCTCGTCGATGTAGACACCGAAGAGAGTGGGTGAGAGAGGGCAACCTTGTTTCACCCCAATGGTGCTAACAAGGCTGTCTGATAGGCTGCCGGGGCAGCGTACCCTGCCTGTGACTCGTGCATACAAAGCATGGATGGCCCATAGCATGTCTGATGGTAGGTGTAACTCCTGGAGCCTCCGTAGTAGTCTCTCTCTCGGGACCATGTCGAAGGCTTTGCGGAAATCCACAAAGCAACAGTATAGTCTCTGCTTCCTCGCCTTCGCGCTCTCAATCAAGCAACGAAGCACGAAGATGTGGTCGATGATGGAGAAAGTGGGGCGGAAGCCTGCCTGGCCGGGTGCTTTGATCCGAGCTTCCTCAGCGTGTGTACTTAGCTCTGCCTCTAGTACTGCCCCATAGATCTTGGCCAAGATATGGCCTATCATAATAGTCCTGTAGTTCCCTGGGTCCATCATATCGTCGGACTTATGGATAGGCGTAATGGTATGCATAGTCCATGAGTCAGGTAATCCCTCAACCAAAGCACGGTTGAAGAGATGGACGATCAAGTGGGAAACTACATCTGCTGTGTATATAAAGTGCTCTCCCTGTAGCCCAGTGTGGTCTACTGCACGGCCATGCTGTAGCCTATGGATAGCCTGTCGTAACATGCCTGCCGTGAAGAGGGTGGATATCACAGGACGCGGTGTGGGAGGGATCGACAATGGTGGCTGTCCTGGGACGTCATATAACCTCTGGGCGTAGGTGTGCCAAGTCTGACGATCTGCTATGGGTGTAGGTGGACGTGGCTCACGTAGTGCCCTCCACGTGGTGGCACAATCCCTACTCATGAGAAGGTCGATCAACTCTTCCTCCTGTCGCTCCTCGAAAGCTTGCCGCTTCCGGCGTGTGAGGGCTCGCATCTGTCGTCGTGCCTCCCTCTGTGTGATGGATCCCAAGATACTCTGTGCTCTGAGATGTCGGTATAGTCGCCTACACTCCTCATCTTACCATCTACTCTGTGGTGTATGCCCCAGCAGTGTCGAATGTGCATTGCTGTGGGTGGTGTATGGGAAGCTGAGAGTAGATGTATGGAGGATCGAAGAGAAGTGGGCGGTGAGGGTGTCCAAGGAGGCAGAGGGATCAAGGGAGTAGATGCGCTCTGGAACGTGGGCGCTATAGATATTTGCTAGCTCATGTCTAAAGTGAATGGTGGTATGGGCTCGTGGTTGTATGGTGACGGGGTGAGATATGCATGGTGAGCCGCGAATGGATAGTGCAAGATATGCGTGATCAGCTCCAATCGGTAAGGGTGGGATAGTGAATGAGGTGATGAGATGTGTCGTTTCCGGGGATCCGATAACATAGTCTACTACACTCCCCCCCTGTGGTGTCGTGGGTGGAATGCATGTAAGACCGCTCGAGGTGGGCCAGGTCCCCATCTCATTATATATAACGAGATGGTGTGCTGCCCCATCTGGAGTAGGTGTCTGCCGTATGAGGTGGGTGTTGCGGTGTCGGCCGAGGCTCTGAGTGTAGGCATGTCCTCTATGGTACGAAGCATCTCAGGGTCGTCAAAGTCGTAGATATCACACTGGTGGCTCTGAGTTCGGGCATTGAAGTCTCCTACAAGGAAGACTTCACCCATCGCGGTATACTCCATAATCGTGTCACTGAGGTAGTCATATGGCGATGTGGTGTCTGGTCCCTCCTCCCCTGATAGCTACTCGGGGGAATGTGTGAAGCGCGAACCAATGGGTGCAATATAGCATACGGCAAAGTACGCTGCTCTCTCCTCTGATAGCTGGAGGCGTATCCACATGAAACGTTCCCCTGGGTCTCTGGCTACCACCTGTACCCTGTGCTGTAGCGACTGTCTGTAGAGCACGGCTACTCCTTGTGATCCTCGTGTGGTGTGCTCTCTCATCTGGCGGCGGTGAGCTGACTCCCACATATAGCCCTCAATCCTCGGTAGGCTCCTCCCTGGGCTCTCGTGTGTCTCTGTCAAGAAGATCATGTCTCTGCCCTCCATCACCTCCTCGAGGCGCCCTGGATGTGTCCACAAAGATCCATTGCAGTTCCAGACTGCAATGTGCACCTCGTGCTGTGCTGTCTCATAGGCCGCGAATCCCTAGTCAATGGGCCGTCCATCAATGATGACCTGACCGTCTCTGTATAGGGAACGATGTCCCTCTCTTCTTGCCTGGATGACCCGCGGCATGCATGCCCGTCTGTGCTCTACCTACATCCGTGTGAGGTCGTCATCCAAGTAGATGGGGGTGCCTGGTGTAGTGCGTAGTGCCGCCCGTCGTCTGAGGAAGTCTCTCCTCTCGGCCTCATCTTAGAACTGAAGGATAAGTGCTCTGCTCAGTGTGGTGTCCCGTCTTGCTCTCCAGGCTCTGGTGAAAGGGAGAGGCTCATCCGTGCGGTATCCAAGCAATGTGCACAAGCTACGCCCGTCCTGCTTTGGTGATCCGTCTGTCTCTGTGAGGCCGGAGACGCGAACATTGAGCTTGCGAGCCTGTCGCATCCGCTCCTCCTCAGTGGTGGTATGCACTATGTGGACCTCCTCATGGTGGTTGTTCTTCTTTGCCTCTTGTCGAAGGTTCTTTTTTACAACCTCGACCCATCTGTCTTTCTTAGTCTCAAGCTCGCTCTGCACCACCTCCATACACTCCTTGATAGTCACCCGAATGTCCTCTAGCTGTGGGGCAATCTCCCCCTCCTCGCGCATGCTGTCCAGTTTCGTTTTCATATCAGTAAGCTCAGTGTGCAGCTCCTCCCGGTCTCGTGAGTGCTGCCTGCGGATAGCAAGAAGCTCTTTCCGAAGGGATTCGTTTTCCTTCTCCAAGGTTGCCACCTTGCCTTCGAGGGCGACAACTCTGCGGGTAACCCCATTCAGTGCAGAATCTCCTTCTTTCTTGTGTTTTCCTATCAACTCTCGGAGGGCATGCTCTAAGGTGGCCAGCTGTTCCTCGAGCTTGGGAGCCGGGGGGGGGGGGGGAGAGAGAGAGAGAGAGAGAGAGAGAGAGAGAGAGAGAGAGAGAGAGAGAGAGAGAGAGAGAGAGAGAGAGAGAGAGAGAGAGAGAGAGAGAGAGAGAGAGAGAGAGAGAGAGAGAGAGAGAGAGAGAGAGAGAGAGAGAGAGAGAGAGAGAGAGAGAGAGAGAGAGAGAGAGAGAGAGAGAGAGAGAGAGAGAGAGAGAGAGAGAGAGAGAGAGAGAGAGAGAGAGAGAGAGAGAGAGAGAGAGAGAGAGAGAGAGAGAGAGAGAGTTAAGGTTAGGGAGAGGGAAGGGCTAGGGTTAGGGTTTGGATTTCCAACAATATGAAGTTGGGGATTTTAGGGTTTGGAAAAGAAAGAAACCTTTATGTTCCATGATGTTGGCTTGTGTCGATTTTTAGGGTTTTTGGGTTTTTTTTTAGTGTTTCTAGGGTTTTCGAGCAGCAAAGGATGCAGCGAAAATGGCGGGCAGGTAGGCAGCGGAGGTGGTGAGCCGGGTAGGAGGGCGGGCAGATTAGGGTTTCGCTGAGCATGGAGCAGGGCAGATTAGGGTTTCGCTGAGAGCAAGGCGCGGGGCTGAGAGGACGGTGCCAGGCTGAGGATGGGGCGGGGCGCAGGGCTGAGAGCGGGGCCAATCTGAGGGTGTGGCATGTTGCGGGCGGCACAGAGGGCAGGGAGGGGCTGCGGGTGGCGTTGATGGCAGGGGGGGCCTGAGAGCGGCGGCGCTGAGGGCAGAGGGGAGGCTGAGAGAGAGAGAGAAAGAAAGAAACAAAGAAAGACTTTTTAACGTCTATTAGAGGCCAAAATCGGCCTATGAGACAAAACATATACATCAGTATGATCCAATCCACTGTGATCCAAAACAAAAATAAAGTGTGAGTACTGCAAACGGGTATAAAAGGAGAGATAGTAGCTGGTATCAAGGGGTGTGGGGTGCTATGGGTATGCACTCTATATGCTCAATGGGTGAGATACAAATATGAGATGCATAGGGAGGGGAGGCTCGATGGTATCACAACCCCCTAAATGCTTGGAGTGGGTGTAGGATATAATGCATCGGTGGGTAAGGCATCATGGCGATCCTCAAAATGCTCTGGGCGTCCAAATCGATAGGGGTGCGCTGCTGACGTCTCTGTATCTCCATGTCATGGCGTGCGTGAATCGCCTGAATCTCTCTCTGATGTGGACGAGCTCTCCGGACAAGGGGTCTCGGTCGTCGGCGCTGTCGTCTAAGCTCCTCTGCTCTGTGTAATGTGACACCCCGCATCGAGCTGGGCCCTCGAGTGTATGTGGGTCTGAAAAAATCTGTAATATAAGTCTGAGGGGAGGGGGTCAGGTGTATCTCCATCTGCTGCTGGAGGAGTGATGCGCGACGGTGCTGGAGCTCCACTAGGAAACGACCTAGAGGGCGTTGGTCCTCTGTCCCCAATAAAGCCCGGATCTCTCTAGGCCCCCTGAAGAGCTGTGGGTAGCGGTCTCTGATGTCCTCATATGCCTGGCATCTACATGTGTAGTGCTCCTCGTCCTCCACCTCCTCTCTACATATCCTGCATAATCGCTCATCCCTGGGGGTATGTGTGGCTCGCCCAATCTCAATCTGAAGCTGGTGTGATGATACTCTGAGCTGCCCAATGGCCACTCTCTCAGCTGGTGCCATATATGTATCCATGTATGGTGGTCTCTGAATGAAACCATCCGCTGTCACAGTCAGGAAGTGCTCTCTGTAGTGTTGCCTCTTTGTGGGAAGAGGCCCCTGTGGTGCTATCCATGTCTCCCTGACGTGTATCTGTAGTAGGTCCTGACGGATGATCCTATTCCTCTCCGAACGAGAGAGGGTAATGTGGGGGGAAGAGAGGTCATACTGAAAAGGGGGGAGATATGTATGTCATGCCATGGTCTGCTAACCATCGGTAAGTCTGTGCATACCATACTCTCTCATGCCCTGTCTCTGCCAAATGTCTAGAGCTCTCAAATGCAAGCCTGGTTAGTCGGCTAGTGGGGAGCTCTCTGACTCTCAGAATAAAGGTCACCAACTGGAAGAGGGCCTCCACTAGCATCGGTGGTGCGCTAAGCTCAGCTCGTATAATGTCATGTGGAACGGAGGGCTTGCTGCGCAGTAAGCGTGATATCATGGTGATCTGGGGCCTCTCAATCTGCGTCCACATCGCCTCTGTGATCCCTGGTGCCCATACTGCTGCTGCGTACATCAATGCGGGTGTCACTAGAGTGTCAAAGAGCCACCCCTTAGTCCGGGGCTCCTGAAAATGTGTCTGAAAGCAGCGTCTCTCCAATCCTGCAAGTGCCGCATAACCTCGTGTCAATCTATCTCTCGCAGCCTGTGCCATGGAGAATACCCCTGTGCTGCCCGAGAAGGTGATACCTAGGTAGACGTAGGAGTCCACTACCTCTATCTGTCCTCCAGCTGCTGTGAAAGAGGCGCGATGGCGTACTGTCCTGGAGGTATGGAAGATCATGACCTTGGTCTTGCCAAGGTTCACTGTGAGTCCTCTCTCCATGCAAAAGGTATCGAGCGCCTGTAAATGTGACTGCAACCCCTCCTCTGACTCTGAGAGCAGGACAATGTCATCAGCATATAATAGGATATGTACTGGCGTACCTCCGAGGTCTCCTCCTCGCCCTCCTGCTCGCTGTATATACTCCGTGATCTCGTCGATGTAGAGACCGAAGAGAGTGGGTGAGAGAGGGCAACCTTGTTTCACACCAATGGTGCTAACAAGGCTGTCTGATAGACCGCCGGGGCAGCGTACCCTGCCTGTGACTCGTGCATACAAAGCGTGGATGGCCCATAGCATGTCTGATGGAAGCTGTAACTCCTGGAGCCTCCGTAGTAGTCTCTCTCGAGGGACCATATCGAAGGCTTTGCGGAAATCCACAAAGCAACAGTATAGTCTCTGCTTCCTCGCCTTCGCGCTCTCAATCAAGCAACGAAGCACGAAGATGTGGTCGATGGTGGAGAAAGTGCGGCGGAAGCCTGCCTGGCCGGGTGCTCTGATCCCCGCTGCCTCAGTGTGTGTACTGAGCTCTGCCTCTAGTACTGCCCCATAGATCTTGGCCAGGATATGGCCTATCATAATAGTCCTGTAGTTCCCTGGGTCCATCATATCGCCGGACTTATGGATAGGCGTAATGAGAGAGAGAGAGAGAGAGAGAGAGAGAGAGAGAGAGAGAGAGAGAGAGAGAGAGAGAGAGAGAGAGAGAGAGAGAGAGAGAGAGAGAGAGAGAGAGAGAGAGAGAGAGAGAGAGAGAGAGAGAG
Source organism: Ceratopteris richardii (assembly GCA_020310875.1). Lineage (NCBI taxonomy): Eukaryota > Viridiplantae > Streptophyta > Polypodiopsida > Polypodiales > Pteridaceae > Ceratopteris > Ceratopteris richardii. The sequence goes on from MU261733.1 coordinate 70,517, forward strand.
AGAGAGAGAGAGAGAGAGAGAGAGAGAGAGAGAGAGAGAGAGAGAGAGAGAGAGAGAGAGAGAGAGAGAGAGAGAGAGAGAGAGAGAGAGAGAGAGAGAGAGAGAGAGAGAGAGAGAGAGAGAGAGAGAGAAAGAAAGAAAGAAAGAAAGTCATATTAACGTCTTCTGGAGGCCAAACTTGGCCTATGAGACAAAAACCATATACAAGTGTAGTAACCCTGTGTAGAAGATGAAATGAAATAAAAAGTATATCGCTACACAAAGCTATATAGGGCTGAAAGAGACCGGGGAGACGTGGCTCTGACTCTGCAGATAGTGGCCACCTAATACATGGGGGGGAGAGAGAGAGAGAGAGAGAGAGAGAGAGAGAGAGAGAGAGAGAGAGAGAGAGAGAGAGAGAGAGAGAGAGAGAGAGAGAGAGAGAGAGAGAGAGAGAGAGAGAGAGAGAGAGAGAGAGAGAGAGAGAGAGAGAGAGAGAGAGAGAGAGAGAGAGAGAAAGAAAGAAAGACTTTTTAACGTCTATTAGAGGCCAAAATCGGCCTATGAGACAAAACATATACATCAGTATGATCCAATCCACTGTGATCCAAAACAAAAATAAAGTGTGAGTACTACAAACGGGTATAAAAGGAGAGATAGTAGCTTGTATCAAGGGGTGTGGGGTGCTATGGGTATGCACTCTATATGCTCAATGGGTGAGATACAAATATGAGATGCATAGGGAGGGGAGGCTCGATGGTATCACAACCCCCTAAATGCTTGGAGTGGGTGTAGGATATAATGCATCGGTGGGTAAGGCATCATGGCGATCCTCAAAAAGCTCTGGGCGTCCAAATCGATAGGGGTGCGCTGCTGACGTCTCTGTATCTCCATGTCATGTGCGTGAATCGCCTGAATCTCTCTCTGATGTGGACGAGCTCTCCGGACAAGGGGTCTCGGTCGTCGGCGCTGTCGTCTAAGCTCCTCTGCTTTGTGAGAGAGAGAGAGAGAGAGAGAGAGAGAGAGAGAGAGAGAGAGAGAGAGAGAGAGAGAGAGAGAGAGAGAGAGAGAGAGAGAGAGAGAGAGAGAGAGAGAGAGAGAGAGAGAGAGAGAGAGAGAGAGAGAGAGAGAGAGAGAGAGAGAGAGAGAGAGAGAGAGAGAGAGAGAGAGAGAGAGAGAGAGAGAGAGAGAGAGAGAGAGAGAGAGAGAAAGAAAGTCATATTAACGTCTTTTGGAGGCAAAACTTGGCCTATGAGACAAAACCATGTACAAGTGTAGTAACCCTGTGTAGAAAACGAAATGAAATAAAAAGTACTGGCTACACAAAGCTATATAGAACTGGAGAAGGCTGGGGAGACGTGGCTCTGACTTTGTAGATAATGGCCACCTAATACATGGGGGATCCATAATGTGAGTGAGTAAAATACCCTAGCTACTGGTGATGGGCTTGCGGTGGATGTAGTATGTGGTATATCGGTGGTGGTCTGAGTACCTCCTGAAGGAAGACAACCCAGGGGGTGGTGGTACACCTCTGCTCCATCATAGGGTCGTAGGCTGTCCGGATGCGTGAGATATCCTCCTAATATAGTCGTGGTCGACAATATCCAACCATGCATGGTCGGCGTCGTGCTCTCTGTGCTGATGCCTGGTGGAGCGTGAGCCCTATAGATGGACCTCTCTGATGTAACTCAGCTCGCTGAAAGAACTGAGTAATGGTCTACTGGGTACTCACCCGTGTCTGATGTGTGGGCTGTAGTGACCGCTCTCGCCTCTCGTATGCTGCTGTGAGGAAGCGTCCAAGCGCCGCTGATCTCCCATAATCATGCAGAGCTGGAGTGACTCCTCTATCTGAAACTGTGCTCGTAGGTCTAAGTATGCCGGGCATATGATAACAAAATGCTCCTCACTCTCTACCTCTGTCTGGCATACTCGGCACCACCTCTTTCCACGGGGAACTCCCCTGGATCGGCCCCTCTCAATCTCGAGCTGATGTGATGAGACCCGGAGCTGACCAATGACAATGCGAAGGTGGTGGGGTAGGTATGTCTGCATGTATCTCGGAATCTCGATGAAGCCCTCGTCCGATATATGTAGAAAATGCTCACGATAATAGAGCATTTTCGGTGGCAATGTATCCCTTGGGCTCACCCATGTCCTCTGTATGTATATATGAAATATCTCCTGACGAATGACCCTATTCCTCTCCTGATGAGAGAGCGAGTAGGTGGGTGCATGTAAGTCATACTGTAGTGGTGGTAGCCTGTCTATGTCAAAACCATGGTGTGCCAGCCAGTCTCGTGTCTGTGCATACCATGAGGAGGTGTCGCCTGCTAATGCCATATCACGTGATGCCTCGAAAGCACGATAAGCAATGCGCTCTTTATCCATGCTCCGAAGTCTGTGTAGAAGGCATACTGTCTGGAATAGTGCCTCAACTAGCATCGGTGGTGCAGCGAGCTCTGCTCTAATGATATCATGTGGTACTGAAGGCTTGCTGCGATCAAGTCTGGCAATCATGAGGATCTGTGGCCTCTCCAATGCTGTCCATACTGATGTAGCTAACCCCGGCCCCCAAATGGCTGCCCCATACATGAGCGCTGGCCAAACCAAAGTGTCGAAAAGCCACCCCTTTGTGCGGGGCTCCTGAAAATATGCCTGGTGGCACCGTCTCTCCATCAAAGCAAGTGCCGCGTACCCACGTGTGATGCGATCACGGGCTGCCTGAGACATAGAGAAGATCCTTGATGCTGCTGGAAATGTCACAAACATATGATCCGACCACCTCGATTGGTCCGCCAGCTGCTGTGAACAAACTATGCCTGTGTACCTGTGCTGATGTATGAAAGATCATGACCTTGGTTTTACCAAGGTTCACAGATAAGCCTCTGTGCATAGCTGCATCGCAACGCGTTGCGAACGGTTCGCAACTTCGCAACCGCAACTTCGCAACGTTGCTACGATCGCAACGCGTTGCTTTGCATGCAATTTTTTTTTAGTCCAAAAAATACTCCAAAGTATATTTTCTTTAGGAGGGATTAGAAATTATTTAAAATCCTGTCCAAAATGTCCAGTACATGCAATAAAAAAGCATGGAGAATGGAGAATGAGAGATTCATTTGTGTATGATTTTCTCAATGCACCTTATCGCCTTGAGATAGCCAGATATTTGGGATTTCCCATGTTCTCCTTCTAGTGCACTTACAGATCTTGTACAAAAGTCTCATTCCTAGCCTTTACCCTTCAAATCCAAGGGTACTCTTCTATGATGATTGATATGATTACTTGGTACTCGCATCACCGTGAATGTTGAATTGTGTAGGGACTAATTTGGACTCAATAATCTATACTATATATATCCATGTTTGACCTATACTATATATGTATGCTTGTATATATGTAATTACAACTATGCATGGTATATCTATGTATGTAATATGCATGTATCTACTTGTATGTATGTATGTATGTATGTATGTATATATGTATGTATGCAAGCATGCATGCATGATGTATGCATGTATGTATGTGTATAATATGCATACGACATGTCGCATATCTACTTTTATTTCATAATTTATATCTATGTATTTATATATATGTGTAAAAGTATGGAGTTCATCATATATTAGTTATACGAAGCTTAGGGCACCAAAATATTAAAAAAAAAAACCCAAAAGAAAAAAATCGCGTTCGCAACGTTTTAGCAACATCTAGGCCCAAACGTTGCTATGTTGCTAACGCGTTAGCAACACGTTGCCTTGGACGTTGCTAAAACATTGCGAACAACTATGCCTATGTGTCTGCAGAAGTCATCTAGGCCATGTAGATGATGCTGTAGACCTTCTCCAAACTCTGAAACCAGTACAATATCATCAGCATATGATAGAATATGAATAGTGGACCCGCGTACCTCAATGCCATCACCTCCCTGCTGCTGTATGAAGTCCACTATCTCATCAATGTAGAGACCAAAGAGGGTCGGTGAAAGAGGGCACCCTTGCTTCACCCTGATAGTGCTAGCAAGTGGATCAGATAAGCCCCCTGGACATCTGACTCTACCTGATACTCTCTCGTACAAGGCGTAGATCCCCCATATCATCTCATCTGGGGCTCCTATATCAAGCAGTCGCTTGAAGAGACGGTCCCTGGGGACAGTGTCAAATGCTTTGCGGAAGTCCACAAAGCAGCAGTATAGTCTCCTTTTCCTCACCCTTGCCTGGTCGATCAGGCATCTCAAGGTGAAGATGTGGTCAATGGTAGAGTAATCTCGTCTGAAACCTGCCTGTCCTGGAGCCCTGATACTCTTCCTCTCAGCGAGAGTACTCAACTCTGTCTCTAGTACCACCCCATATAACTTGGCCAATATAGGGCCAATCATGATCGTCCTGTATGTAGCTGGATCCGTAGTATCACCCGACTTATGAATGGGCACTATGATGTGCTCAGTCCATGAGTCAGGAAACCCTTCAACCAATGCACGGTTGAAGAGGTGGGCAATGAGTGGTGCGAGAGTCGTGCCTCCGTAGATAAGGTGCTCTGCCTGTAAACCGAAATGGTCATGGGCCCTGCCATGTTGTAGACGGGCAATAGCGCTTCCCACCATAGTGGGTGTGAAGAAGTCAGAGGTAGTGGGACGTGAGCTCTGTGGCCTGGGAATAAGGGGTTGGTCTGGGATCTCGTATAGGCTCCGTGCATAGCTATGCCAAGTGCTCGGATCTCGAATGGGTGTCTATTGTCTCCTCTCTCTCAGATGTCTCCATGCCACTGTAGTGTCTCGACTCATGAGCAAATGATAAATATCCCAATACTGTTTCTCCTCCCATTCTCGCCGTTTGCGGCGAGTAAGGCTCTACATGCGACGCTGTGCTTGTGTGTGTGTAATATCCCCTCTATGCTCTAAAATCCGTAGGTGCTTCCGTAGCTCACGACAATCTCCATCATACCATCGGTTCTGGGGCATGGATCGAGAGAGAGAGAGAGAGAGAGAGAGAGAGAGAGAGAGAGAGAGAGAGAGAGAGAGAGAGAGAGAGAGAGAGAGAGAGAGAGAGAGAGAGAGAGAGAGAGAGAGAGAGAGAGAGAGAGAGAGAGAGAGAGAGAGAGAGAGAGAGAGAGAGAGAGAGAGAGAGAGAGAGAGAGAGAGAGAGAGAGAGAGAGAGAGAGAGAGAGAGAGAGAGAGAGAGGGAGGGAGGGGGTGTGCGATATCTATGATAGTCTGTATGCAAAAGGGTAGTACAAAACAAGCATGAGAATGCATATGAAACGACTAACTAGCTCCATCCTGTGCTAGTGGGCGGGTGTAAGATGTGATACATAGGTGGAGGTGGAGTCAGGGCCACCCCGATGGCTGCAGCGGGATCAGCCATCATCTGGGATCGTCTCTCCTCCATGGCGCGATGGTCACGAGCCTAAATCTCCGCAATCTGGTGTCGGCGAAGTCTCGGGGCTCGATATCTTCTAGCACAGGGTCGGCTCCTAGCTCGAGAGGTCTGAGCCTGCTGAAGAGTCACCCCTCTATGTGTGTGAGCTCAGGGGGGGCAGGGTTGCAGGGGGGCAGGGTTTCTGCACGTCGTGGAATAAAGAAGTCAGTGAGCTTACTCTGTCTCCCTCCTGTATGGGCTGCTACAGTAGGTTGGAGTAGGAAATCTCTGTGACTATCTCTAGTAAGAATCGCCGGAGCTGTCGCTGGTCTCTAGAGTCCATGATCTCTGGGAGGGTGGGATGCCTTGTAAACAGAGTCTCGTATTTGCCTCTGATGTCATCATATGCGCTACATCTGCATGCAAAGTGCTCCTCATCCTCCATCTCTACTCTGCATACCCTGCATATCCGGTGCTCTCTGGGAATGTCTGCGGCTCTGCCCGTCTCAATCTCAAGTCGGTGTGATGAGACTCTCAACTGGCCAATCGCTATCCTCGAGCTATGAGGCATGTAAGTATCCATGTAGCGTGGTCGCTGGATGAAACCGTTCGCGAGTATATCTAAGAACTGGTCTCGATAGTGCGATAATCTCGATCCCATGTGTGATGTGTGCCATGTTTGACTAATGTAGAGTTGCCAGAGATCGTGTCTGAGCACAACATTCCTCTCACGACGGGAGAGGTGGATGTGAGGTGAGTCTGGGTCATATTGAAAAGGCGGCCATCTGTCGATATCAAGTCCATGACTATCAAACCAGACCAAGCTCTCTCATATCCTGACTTTGGTATCTGTATAGATTCCTGAAAAGCTCTGTGTGTGAGTTTGTCGGTAGGGAGCTCCCTCATCCTCCGAATAAAGGAGATGGTCTAGAATAGTGCATCTGCTACCATCGGTGGTGCAGGTAGCTCGGCCCGGATGATGTCATGTGGCACCGACCATTTCCCGCGAAATGGTCGCAAGATCATACGTACCTGTGGCCTTTCGATTGCACTCCACTGGGTGACTGTGAGGCCTGGGGCCCAAACTGTCGCACCATACATCATAACTGGTTTGACTAGTGTATCAAATAGCCACCCCTTCATGCGGGGCTCTTGGAAGTGTGCCTGGTGACATCTCCGCTCTAACATGGCTAAAGCAGCATATCCTCGTGTGAGTCTATCAGTGGCTGCCAGTCTCATGATGAAGGGGCCAGGCAAGCTCGTGAATCTTACTTCAAGGTAGAAGACATAGGAAATGACCACCTCAATCTGTCGGCCACCAACTGTGAATCCTGCTCCATTACCATGGGGGAGGTGTGGAAGATCATGACCTTGGTCTTGCCAAGGTTTACTGTCAGGCCCCTCTGTGTACAAAACTCATCTAGGGCATCCAAAACTCATCTAGGGCATCCAGGTGGTGCTGTAATCCCTCATGTGACTCTGAAATCAATACAATGTCATCAGCATATAATAAAATGTGGACATGTCGAGGTGTGCACCCTCTCCTCTAGCTCGGAGAATATAGTCCTCAATCTCGTCGATGTAGAGACCAAATAGAGTGGAGGAGAGTGGATAGCCTTGCTTAACACCGATGGTGTTAGCAATGGCCTCAGACATACCTTCCGGACACTGTATCCTTCGAGTCACTTGCTCATAGAGTGCATAGATGGCCCAGATCATCCCTGATGGTACTCCCAAGCTCTGGAGGCTTCGGAAGAGCCTCTCTCGTGGCATTGTATCAAAAGGTTTGCGGAAGTCGACAAAGCAGCGATATAATCTCTTCTTCCGCACCGTTGCCCCATTAATGAGGCAGCACAAAATGAAGATGTGAGTAGAGAAAGCTCGTCAAAAACCTGCCTGGCCTATCATTCCTTGTATTCTTTGATACTTGTTGGAAAAATTCTATATGCCTTGTGCTCGTATCCCCTCCGTCTCTGCATATGAGCTTAGCTCCGCCTCAAGTATGGCACTGTATATAGTTTGGCCATGGTGTGGCCAATCATGATGGTCCTGTAGTTCTAGGGTGTCGCCAGATTTGTGGATAGGCACAATGGTGTGCCTAGTCCACTCCTCTGGGAAGCCCTCCCCTGTAGCCCGGTTGAACACATGTGCAATCAACGGGGCTATAGTGGAGGCTGCGTATATGAGATGCTCGCTCTGCAATCTCGTGCGGTTTGTCGAATGTCCATGTCGTAGTTATTCTATGGCCCTCTTAACCATCTTGTAGAGAGTACACGCGGAAGCAAAATGAAAAGTAAAGTACTCTCACAAAACAAAGAATGTGTGAGACACAAAATGAGTAGACCATGAAATGGGTAAACTCATGTGGATTAAAAATGAGCGTACCAAGAGCATGGAGTAGGCTCCTCAAGCTTCTAACCAAGTACAAATGAGGGGAGAGGCCCTCCTTATATAGATTTGGGAGGGGCTCTCAAAAGTACATCATATGTGGGATAAGTCTCCTGAAAGGAGAATGAATACATCTGGTAGAAGCACATGGCAAGGTACCCAAATACAAAGGAAATACAATATAAAATGGAAATAGACTAGAAATGGAATGCCTCCTGGATACAAAATGGAGATGCACTCATGCGGATACAAATGTAGATGAAGTAGGAGCAATCATGTCGTCAATACCCCCTCTGTAACTCCATTTTGGAGCGGCTGAATGATGCAAAGGTCCACCAAGCGTTGGAGCGGAACCGGAGGTAGAGTCTTCGTGAACATGTCTGCCAGGTTCTCCTGAGAGATACACTGCTCCAGAGTAATCTCTTGAGATATGAGCTTCTCACGGATGAAGTGGTACTGGATCTTAATGTGCTTCGTCTGAGCGTGGAACACTGGATTCTTGGCGATGGCCAAGGCTGACTGGCTGTCCGTGCGAATACATGTCGGACTATCTTGCAAAACATCAATGTCAGATAGTAAATGTCGAAGCGAGATGACCTCACATGCTGCAAAGCTGGATGCTCGGTACTCGGTCTTGGTAGATGATAGAGCAACTGTAGGCTGCTTCTTACCTGCCCAAGAGATAGGTCCTGAGCCAAGCAAGAATATATACCTAGAAGTATACCGTCGAGAATCAGGATCACCAGCCCAATCAGAATCTGAATATCCGGCGAGTTCAATGCCCCCTCTGTGCCAAAGACCATGATGTTGGGTGAGAGCAAGGTATCGAAGTAGTCTTTGAGAAGCATCCCAATGAGTCTGACGAGGCTGATGTGTAAACTGACTGAGTATACCAACTGCATAAGCAATATCTGGTCTAGTGTTGGCAAAATAGAGTAATGAGCCAACAAGCTGTCGATAGGTATGCACATCCACAAGTGATGATGAGTCCTCCAGTGTAAGCTTGATGTTGGGATCAAGTGGTATAGAAACTGAGGGACACTGGTCCATATTATATCTGGAAAGTAGATTAGAGCAATACTATCTTCGGTGATAGGAATATATCTTCTTTTGTTTGCCAAACTTCCCTATGAATATGTGTTTCTTGGATTTTGATTGTAACTTGTTTCTATCTTCTTTTGGTACATGGACAAAAGCTTCACTACCAAAGACTCGAAAGTAATTCACATTTGGTTTTCTTCCATAGTATGCTTCGAAGGGTGTTTTGTTGTGTAATGCACTTGTAAATCCTAGATTAAGAATATGAACGGCACTATGCACGGCTTCTTCCCGGAACTTGTAGGGTAGATCCTTGTGATGAAGCATAGTTCTTTCCATTTCCATCACACTGCGTATCTTTCTTTCAGCTACTCCATTCTGGGATGGAGTATGAGGGTGAGTGACTTGTCTTTTGATCCCTTTTTGGTTGAGAAAGTTATCAAAGTCATGATTGATAAACTCACCACCTCCATCTGATCTGATGGTTTTAACTTTAGTCGAAGCTTCATTCTCAACTTCCTTGATCCAAGTTTGAAACTTAGAGAATGTGTCTGCCTTTGACTTCAAAAAGTACACCCAAATATAGCGAGAGTGGTCATCTACTAGAAGATAAAAGTAGAGGGATCCACTCAGGGATGGGGTGTTCATGGGTCCACATAAGTCCATGTGGATGAGGGCTAGAGGGTTCCTTGCTCGTGTTGAAGCTTTCCTTGGGAACTGGGGCGCTATGTTGCTTACCTTGGGTGCAAGCTTGGCAGACATCTGTAAGTTGCCCTATCTTTGGCAATCCCTTCACAAGTTGGGATGAAGAGATTTTTGATAAGTAAGAAGTGTGGCCAAATCTTTGGTGCCACAAACTTGAGGTTGATTCTTTGGATACAAAGCAAGATAGTTTGTAGAGGCCCTTTTCTTCAATACCTTGAGCAATGACATCCTTTGTATGGGGATCAACTACCTTAAATGAGGTGTTATGAAACCATACTTGTTTGTCCTGATCTTTAATGGCCTTGACGGAAAGGAGATTCATACATAAGTTTGGAATAAAAAGAACATTGGATAAAGACTTGCATTCCCCCTGATTGTTGGTAATTTGAACTTTCCCTTTTCCTTCGATGGGTAGCTTTTGTTGTTGCCAAGATAGACTTCTCCCGTGTGCTCTTCGAGTTCTTGAAAGGAGTCCTTGTCTTTGCACATATGGGAGGTAGCTCCGCTATCAAAGATCCACTCATGCGGGGAGCTAGAAGTAAGTAGGGCATTGGCTTCTGTGGAGATGAAGAGTTCCTCACTAGAGCAGTGGGATCTATGTTGGGATCCTTTGGATGCTTGCCTAGACGTAGAAGCCTTCGATGATTGTTTCTTTTTATAGCAAAACTTTTCTAAGTGTCCTGATTTTCCACAAAAGTTACAGGTGAACTTCTTCGATGAATTATGCGATCCTTGCTTAGATCCATTGCTAGCATGATGACTTGTGGTTTTTCCCTTATTGAATGGGCCTTTGGCCTTCATGGCAGACTCTTGGGAGGAAGTCGATTTGGCTCGCGAGTCGTGAAGGAGCAATAGTCGACGAACCTCTTCCCAAGTTAAGACTTGGCCGCGATTATACAAAGTTGTGACAATTGTTTCGTATGACTTAGGTAACTTGTTAAGAAGCCTAATGGCCAAGTCTTCAGTAGAGATCTGCCTACCACATAGTGCTAATTTACGTTGGTAGTCCTCAAATTGGGCTATGATCTTGGTAATTGTGTCGTGTGGCCGAATGGGCAAATTATGAAACTCGGCCTCTAATGCATATATTTTCGAAGGGGTTTTGTCTTCATACAAAGCGGCTAACGTATCTCAAGCATCGTTGGATATCTTACATGCCCTGATATGTCCTTTCGTCAGTTCGTCATAAGTAAGTAACAACTGACCTAAAGCTCTTTTGTCCTTGACATTCCACACATGCCAATTGTCTAAGTTGGTATCCCTATTGGGTTCGGGGTCTGACCCGTCTACGACCTCATGAAGGAGATTTGTGTAGAGATATGCGCGCATGACATCTTTCCATAGATTGTAATTTTGTCCATTGAGGCGTTCATCCTTGGGCATAAAAATAGGGGTGAAAGAGGGTAAGAAGTTAGCCATAGATAATGAGCTACCTTCACTTTTGGTCATTACAAAGCTTTGAGGATAAAGTGTTTAGAAACACTATCAAAGACACTTGCCAAAAACACCGCTTCAAAAGAATTGCAAAGCTTGAAATGAACAACTGGACACCATACTTAAAATTCTTGGGAGGGGGGGCTTAGAGTAGCCCTGCACTTGTACAACACCAAGATAAGTCGACGCGAGAGGAGAGGGCTTAGATTAGCCCGTTGTACACCAATGGAGCCTTAGAGTAGGCTTAGATACTTGGAGAGAGTTTGGACTAGCCTCCAACCCACACCTGCACACAAAAGATTCTTCTTCTTATATTCTTGATGTACAAAGACGGGGCACTTAGTGCCAAAGTGTCCAAGTTGTGTTTTGGAGGATAAAAAATATGATCCGTGGTCAAGTGTATGATTACAAAGGTATCTTAATGAGTCATAAATATGACTTACAAAGGGTCCATCAAAATTGGACGAAGGGTCATAAATTTGCCATCGTGAGCATTGATAAGTTTTTTATGGTTTTAAAGTGGTTTTCAGCCTTTGATGACTCGCGAGCCCTATGACATCATATGGTATGTCAAAAAAAATAGCCAAACTAAATAGCGTGGCATAATACATCAATCATGAATAAGCGCACGCAAGTCGTGGCCAAAGAAATGCAGAAGATGCAATTATAAATCATAACGTATGTCGATAGCAATGATGATGGCAAATGCAATCGCAAATCGTATGCAAGTATATTCCCGACCTTTCGATGGCGCCAGAGAGTCTCATGGGTTCTGTGAAGAAAAAAATGATATGGTGCAGTTGCTGTCATCAATAACGTATGCCAGAACACAAATAGCATCAAATACAAATGCTTTTAGATAGGCCAAGTTTGCAGAGCCCACTCCAAGATTGGATTGCAGTGCTGTGAATGCGTCACCGCCTCAATGCGTCAAGCTGAAAACGTAGGGGTTGATCGGCATGTGGTGGCTCCTGCTGAGATGGCGCGCAGCATCAACAAAAAATGGTGATGCATAATACAGCGAATGTAGACGAAAGCATGTGAGAGAATCATGTCAATTCTATATTTAGCGAACCCAAATTGCGCCAGATCCTGTCATGTTCGTGCCTATCTTCTAATGCGCATTACTCTGAAATTGCGCGCTTCTATGTCTGGTGCTGCTGAGGGACTCCCTCGAATTGGGCCATGGATTTATCTGACTGATGTCAGTCTCGGTAGCTTACAGCCGATGCTACTGGATATCGATACTCTCCCGCAGCGTGAGAGAGGGGAGCGCTGTAGAGTAGAGAGTATGTCGCTCTCTTAGATGACTGGATCCGAAGACCGTGGCAACCTGAAGATCGTCGAAATCACTCCCGAGTAGGAGTTCTGAGAAGCAATCTCAAACTGGCGGAGCTCTGCTCTCTCTCTCTCTCTCTCTCTCTCTCTCTCTACTGACACCGAAATGGCACTGGTACAGGCTACAACACTCTGCTCCTTCTCTTTGGTGAAGGACTCTAGGATTTGCACACCCAGAAGCTGAGGGTATGAGGTCGTGTAGATCTGTTGTTGATACCCTTGGGAGGCGTGCAAGGTATTGCTTAATGCTGGGACGAAAACAATAGCTGCCAAATGTCCATATGTGCTTTCATACTCCCTTGTTCCTTCTGTAGTTGACCTCAAAGCTTAGCAGCGATGAACTCTCAAAGAGTAGCCAAAGACGGTTCGTACAAGTAGAAGGCTCCCTCTTTCTCTTTCTTTCTCTCTCTCGCTCTCTTCAAGAGAGTAACTTGGCACTTTGTGTTGCTCCACCCTGTGACTTCGCATTCACGCCCCACCATAGTTGTTAGCAACGTTTTAGCAATGTCGAAGGCAACGTGTTGCTAACGCGTTAGCAACATAGCAACGTTTGGGCCTAGACGTTGCTAAAACGTTGCGAACGTGTTTTTTTTTTTTTTTGGTTTTTTTTGTTAATATTTTGGTAGTCTACGCATCTTATAGCTAAGATATGATGAAATGCATGCTTTTAAACATATAAATAAATATACACACATATATATATAATGAACTAAAAGTAGATATGCGACATGTAGTATGTATACTACACATGCATACATATATTCATACATATTACATATGTAGATGCATACATACATGCATGCATACATACATGGTTGCATGCATGCATACATAAATGCTTGCATGCATGCATACATACATACATATTACATACATACATACATACATACATACATACATACATACATGCATACATACATACATACATACATACATACAAGTAGATACATACATGTTGATATATTTAGGTAGTGATGTGTGTGAACACTCTAGGACCGCCGGGGCACTTTTTTCCCTCTTTAGGAGGTTTTTTTCCCCCGGCTTGTATATACGCCTATTGCCCTAATGGGCTACTTATCTTTGTACATTCTCTAGTAATACATTCAGTCTTGTGTGTTGTGCTCTAAGCTTCTTCTTCTTCCTTGTGCTGTTCGCGTGCTTCCGCAGACGTCTAACTCCAACAATTGGTATCAGAGCAAGTCGTTGCTTCTTCTAGGGCGCCGTCGACACTCCTCCGTTTGCAGTCTCAGATTCGCACAAAATTTGGTGAGCATACTCAGGGTGTTTCCGAGATCAAAACGGCTTCGCTTTGTGGTGCCGAAATCGCGATCGGAGCTCGTTTCGGCCTCCGAACGCACTATCGCAGTGCTTGTGCAGGCTATTTCGTCCTTTTGTGCCAAAGGTATATACCAGTTTCTGTTCGCCAGTTTAAGCGTCTCGAAGTCTGCTACAGGTCTAGCAGAACTAGTCTGGGCAGTTCTGTTCAACTTTTTGAGATAGAGTCAATTTTCTGCATCAAGGTATTTTAGTCACCGGCCATGGCTGAAAGCAGTGATGTATTCCGTATGTTGGCTGTTGAGGATAAGTTGGATGGTACCAACTACCCATTATGGGCTTATATGATGCGACATGTACTGGTTGCAAAAGGATTGTGGAACATTGTGCAGGGTGTTGAAAGACGTCCTGTTACACCTGTAACGACAGGTACTGCAAATACAGGTGTTGGAGCTGATGAAGATGGTGTCGAAGATGATATTCCGCAGATTCCTGTTCGTGCTGCTGTTTCTGTTGCACCTACTGCAGAGCAGATTCGTTGGGATGGCAGAGATGCCCAGGCACATGCATTGATAGCTTTGTCTGTCAAACGTGCCATTATTCCTCATATTCGCTCTTGCAGAACAGCAAAGGATGCTTGGGATACACTTACCACTTTGTACCAGGCTAGGAATGAGGCTCGTGTTGCTTACCTCCGAAAACAGTTGGAGAGTGAGCACATGAATGAAGGTGATTCGATGTACAGTTTTCTTACAAAGATCAAAGACCTGAAGGAACAATTGATCTCTGCTGATGAGATTATACCAGATAGCTCACTTGTGCAGACCCTTCTGAATGGCCTTCCTGATTCATATCAGAGTTTTGCCTCTACTCTTCGATTGATGATGAAAGGCAATCCGAATGCCTTGTCATTTGAGGAATTAGTCTCTGTTCTGTTGCAGGAAGTTCAGTCCAGGCAGAACAGGTCCATTATGCGTGTTGTAGATCAAGCTTTCCTGGCTAGTCAGAAGGGCAAAGGAAAATGGAGCTCTTCTACTAGTAAGCAGAAATCTGCAAATGCTGCACAATCGAAGAACCAGGATAAAGATGAGAAGAAATCAGAAAAGCAGAAATTGTTCTGCAAGTACTGTAAAGGAAATGATCATATTATAAAGAACTGTCCAAAACTGGCTGCTAAAGAGGCAAAGAAGAAAGAGGCTGGAATGGTTGTTGCAGAGGCCTCTACACCAAAAACAGAGTCTGCAAATCTTGTGCAGGAAGAAGAATGGGTGTTTACTACTGTCTGCAGTTTTGACCCATCTTCTCATGATCAGTGCATGTCTGCAGTAGACTCAGATGTTTGGTACTTTGACAGTGGGGCGACCAAACATATTACCTTGCAGCGCAGTTTCTTCTCTTCACTCGAGCCTGCCCCTACAGGGAATACTGTCACATGCGCCAATAACTCCTCTTATCCTGTTATGGGAGTTGGTAAGATCATTCTGACTACTGCTGATGGTAGTTCTTTCACTTTGTCAGATGCTTTATTTGTGCCAGGGATGTCTGTGGTCCTATGCAGACACCCTCTTTTGGAAATTACCTTTACTTCGTGACTTTCATTGATGATTTTTCCAGGCATGCATGGGTATATCCACTCAAAGCAAAGTCCGAAGTGTTCATGTGCTTCAAACAGTTTTTGGTTTTGGCTGAAAATCTGTCACCATGTAAAATGGGCACCCTCCGTTCTGATCGAGGGGGGGAATATATGTCTTCAGATTTTAATGCATTTCTGGCTGAACGTGGGATAAAACACCAGTGTACAGTGCCGTATACACCTCAACAGAATGGAGTTGTTGAACGAAAGAACAGGTCACTCATGGAGATGGCGAGGTGCATGGTCAAAAGTCAGGCTTTACCACATAGTTTCTGGCTTGAGGCTGTCATGTGTGCAGCATATGTACTGAACAGGTGTCCCACCAAAGCGTTGCAGTCCATCACTCCATATGAGGCTTGGCATGAACGCAAGCCATCTGTTGCTCATCTGATTGTTTTTGGTTGTTTGGCATATGCATTAGTGCCTGAACAACATCGCAGAAAATTGGATGATAAGGCAGTAAAATGTATTTTTGTTGGGTACAGTTCTGAAAGTAAAGGCTATCGTCTGTATCATCCAGAGACTAAACACATTCTGGTTAGCTGTGACGTTGTCTTTGTGGAAGATGCTATTCAGCCATTGCTTTCATGTACTAAGGAGACATCTGTTACCTCCAAAGACATGTACGATACTTTGATGTCTCTTTTTACAGGTGGACAGGCTAGCGCTGGTCCTAATGAGGCAACTTCTCAGCCTTTGCAGGTTTCATATGATGATGCAGATCATTCCATTTCTGATGCAGATTTACATGATGCACTTGTTGATGAGAGAGCTGTTATTGAACAGGCAAAAACTATGCCAAAATGGCTGGTGCAGACTTTGCGTGACAACAAATTAGATGCACCTTTGTCATATCGTACTCGTTCAGGCTCTCATAGTACCTCCTTTGCATCAGATTGCTATGCTATGGCTGCATCTAGTCTCTGTGATGAGAATGAGCCTGTTTCTTTTGATGAAGCACAAAATTCAGAAAATTGGATGGCTTCTATGCAATCTGAATATTATGCTATAATGAAGAATGGTACATGGTCTTTATGTGACTTGCCTCCTGGCAAGAAGGCCATTGGCACTAAGTGGGTATACAAGCTGAAGCGTAAACCTGATGGTACAGTTGACAGGTATAAGGCTAGGCTTGTTGCAAAGGGTTATGCGCAGGAAAGAGGCATTGATTTTGATGAGACCTTTGCACCTACATGCCGTATGACTACTGTTCGGAGCATTTGTGCACTTGCAGCCCATCATGGTTGGAATGTACATCAGTTGGACATTAAAACAACATTTCTGAATGGTGACTTGCATGAAGAAGTGTATGTTTTTCAGCCCCGTGGCTTTGTGCAGAAAGGGCATGAAAACCAGGTCTGCAGGTTAAAGAAGGCGTTATATGGTTTAAAGCAAGCACCACGTGCTTGGTATGAGAAAATACATGCCTATCTGATTGCACATGGTTTTGAGAGCAGTCCAACTGAAAGCACCTTATATGTTAAGCGTGCTAATGATGTGCTTCTGATCATTGTTGTCTATGTAGACGACATGCTGCTCACTGGTCCTCTTGAGAAGCATATTGCTGATTTCAAGGCTGATTTGCATGCCTCATTTGAGATGTCTGATTTGAGGCATTTGCATCACTATTTGGGCATTCAGTTTATGCAAGTTGATGGTGGAATGGCTTTGTGTCAAACGAAATATATTGACACATTATTGCAGCGTTTTGGCCTTGAAGACTGTAAGCCTATTGCCACTCCAATGGAGACAGGTTTACGATTGAGTCTTCATGATGCTGGAGATGCATTTGATGCTGTTCTCTATCAGCAGGCCGTTGGATGCTTGATTTACTTATGCATTACTCGGCCAGATATTCAGTTTGCTGTCTCACAGATGAGCAGGTTTATGCATTGCCCAGGAGTCATGCATTGGAAAGCGGTTAAGCGCATCTTTCGCTACTTGAGTGGTACTCGGCTACTTGGGTTGTTTTATCCCAAGGGGGGATCACTACCGCCAGATTTGCATGCTTTTTCTGACTCAGATTGGGCTGGTTGCTATGACACTCGTGTGTCCACCAGTGGTTTTTGCTTCATGCTTGGTAGCTCATGTATATCTTGGTTGAGCAAGAAGCAGCCTACTGTGGCCACTTCCAGTTGTGAGGCTGAGTATAGGGTAGCTTTCACAGCGACTGTTGAGTGTGTGTGGCTCAGACGCCTTATGGCTGATTTGGGTGTTGGCCAGTCTTCTGCCACCACCATCTTCACTGACAGTCAGAGCGCATTGGCAGTTGCGAGGAACCCTGTGTTCCATGCTCGCACTAAGCACATTGAGGTGCATTATCACTATGTCAGGGAGAGGTTCTCTGCTGGGGAGATCAGCTTGGCATATGTGCCCACGCAGGAGAACATTGCAGACCTTTTCACGAAGGCTCTGCCTAGGGAGAAGTTTGAAGCTTTCCGCAAAGCTTTGGGCTTACTTCCTTTTGTGGAGTGATTTCCACATAGCTCGGCACTTCCTTGTACATGAGTGCGAGCTCCTTGTTCACCGCATCACTTCCACGGGGGATTTGTTGATATATTTAGGTAGTGATGTGTGTGAACACTCTAGGACCGCCGGGGCACTTTTTTCCCTCTTTAGGAGGTTTTTTTCCCCCGGCTTGTATATACGCCTATTGCCCTAATGGGCTACTTATCTTTGTACATTCTCTAGTAATACATTCAGTCTTGTGTGTTGTGCTCTAAGCTTCTTCTTCTTCCTTGTGCTGTTCGCGTGCTTCCGCAGACGTCTAACTCCAACAATACATACTTGCATATTACATACATACACATGCACATTTGTAATTATATACATACAAACATACCTACATAGTATAGTATATGATAGACATGGACATTATAGTATGGATTATTGAGTCTAGATTAGTCCCTGCACAATTCAATATTCACAAGTGATGTCCGTGCTAAGTAGTGAGATCAATCATCATAGAAGACTACCCTTGGCTTTGGAGGGCCAAGGCCATGCATGAAAATTTAGTCTAAGCTCTATAATTGCATAAGGAGATCAAGAATATGGAAAATCCAAAATATTTGGCTAGCTCAAGGTGATAAGGCCTATAAAGAAAATCATACATAAATAAATGTATGCACTTTTATAGCTTTTTATGTCTTCCTCATTATCCATGTTTTTTTATTTCATTTATCATACATTTTTGACCAAATTTTGAATAGTTTCTTATCCCTCCTAAGGACAATATAGTTTTGGATTACAAAAAAATATGCATGCAAAGCAACGCGTTGCGAACGTCGCAACGTTGCGAAGTTGCGGTTGCGAAGTTGCGAACCGTTCGCAACGTGTTGCGATGCAACACTGCGCCCCACAGAAGGGAGAAAAATGGCCGTGACAGTAAGCACTTTCCAGGTGTGGTGCTTTTGCAGGTCACACCAGCTTCTTGTGCAAGCAAGAAGAAGAGCCAGATCGCGTACTAAACTATCTAGACAGACATGGCTGTTGTAGAGCTTTCGGTACTTGCAACTTCTATAGGGCTTTAGAATCTCGATTAGTACCTACAACCAGCCTTCTATGGATGATGTAGCTGCTTATCAGGCTACCAGCCTTCTATGGATGATGTAGTTGCGTTTTGTGCTGTGACTCAAGCTCCAAAGCCAAAACTTGTTAACCTTTCGAGATGGTACAACCACATTTTAGCAACAGCATATGGTTGTGCGTGATTGAGAGATCGAAATTGCCACGGAGATTGTTCGTCTTCTTCACCTTCAGAGAATCGAAACGCGGACAGAACCAACTTTCTTGCTAACATTGGTCGGATGGATGCAAACTAGCACACAGTGCATCACTTTCGCACATTGGAACTTGTCACGAACAAGGTGAAGAACGTAGGAACAACAAGAGTGGCATAACACATTATGATACGAATTTGTTAGAGTTGAAAGCGCCCTAACAAAGTGTTTATAAACACTTGTAAACGGATGAGATCTAAACTCAACTCTTCAGCATTGACCACAAAATTGAACATAAAGCAACTAAGAACGCCAAAAACAAGGGTGGGAGGGAGGGAAAATGATGAAGAAGAGGGGTGGGAGGGTGAGCAAATGGGCAAAAAGAGTCCCAAAAATTGATGGCAAAAGACTTCTCTCAATGCTGAGAAAGCACACCACCCAGGTAAAGCACCACCACCACCAAAATGAATGCCAAACGCACTACCAAGACCTCCACCTAACGCTCTGATACCATGTAGAGAGTACACACGCAGAAGCAAAATGAAAAGTAAAGTACTCTCACAAAACAAAGAATGTGTGAGACACAAAATGAGTAGACCATGAAATGGGTAAACTCATGTGGATTAGAAATGAGCTTGCCAAGAGCATGGAGTAGGCTCCTCAAGCTTCTAACCAAGTACAAATGAGGGGAGAGGCCCTCCTTATATAGATTTGGGAGGGGCACTCAAAAGTACATCATATGTGGGATAAGTATCTTGAAAGGAGAATGAATACAACTGGTAGAAGCACATGACAAGGTACCCAAATACAAAGGAAATACAATATAAAATGGAAATAGACTAGAAATGGAGTGCCTCCTGAATACAAAAGGGAGATGCACTCATGTGGATACAAATGTAGATGAAGTAGGAGCAATCATGTCGTCAACACATCTTCTCTGTGAAGAGAGAAGAACTAGTAGGGGGAGGCTCAAGTGGCTGGGTAATGGGAGGTTGCCTAGGTACTTCATATAGTCTCTCAGCATAATCATGCCATATGTGTAGGTCTCCAATAGGTGTGGTCGGACGTGGCTCTCGTAGGATACGCCATGCTGCAGCACTGTCCATACTCATGAAGAGATGGTATAGCTCAAGTTCTTGTGCCTCCTCAAAGGCTCGCCTCTTCCGACGTGTAAGAGTCTTCATCCGTCCCCTGGCCTCTCTCTCTCTGTGATCTCTCCCAATGCTCGCTGAGCTCGTAGTCGGTGGTAAAGATCTCTGCATTCCTCATCATACCACTGATGTTGTGGCATAGTCCCGGGAGGAGGCGTGAGACCAGAATGGATGGTGTGTGGGAAGGAGCTGATGGCTGATGTATGAAGGACTGATGCTATCTGTGAGGTGAGTAGGGATAGTGGAGTGTCAGGATGAAGCAAGAGAAGACCCTTCTCGACTTGAGCCGCATATATGTGAGCTAGCTCGTGTGTGAAGTGGATGGTGGTGTGTGGGATGCGTGCTATGGGTGTGCATGTAGGGGTGTCACCCTTGAGGGAGAGCACGAGGTATGTGTAATTGGCCCCAATGGGTATGGGCAGAATGGTGAATGAGATAAGTAGGTGGATGGCCTCTCCGGATCCCATGACGTAATCTACTCTACTTCCCCAGCCATTTGTGACTGAGTGTGGTATGCATGTCAATCCTCTTGAGGTAGGCCAGTGGGCCATCCCGTTATAGATAACGAGATTATGTCGAGAGCCTAGTCTGAGTAAGTGAGTGCCATAGTGAGTGTGTGTAGAGTCACCTCAAGCTCGAGCTGTAGACTCATCCTCTATAGTATGCAGTATCTGCGGGTCTTCTGGGTCAAATATCTCACACTGATCATTGCCTTTCCTTGCATTGAAGTCTCCCATAAGGAAGACTTCCCCTAATGAAGGGTACTCTGTAATCTCTTCTGACAAACAAGTGTATGGTGAGTCCTCCTCTCGATCAATGATAGCGAACCGCGAGCTAGAAGGAGCAAAGTAGCATAATGCTATGAAGATGATCACCTTCTGTGAGAGCTTGAGTCGAAACCAAAGATATCTGGCCTGTGAATCACGTGCGACTATCTCTATCCTCTCTGAAGTCCATCTCTGAAGAGTATGGCTACTCCTCATGATCCTCTGGTGGTGTGCTGATGTGTACATTCTCTGTATGTGGACTCCCACTGGAACCCGTGGGCTCAAGGTAGACTCTGGTGTGGGCTCTCATGTGTCTCAGTCAGCATAATGATGTCTTTATTTCTGCGCACCTCTTCCAACCTCTCTGGGTGTGTCCATAGATCTCCGTTGCAGTTCCAAACTGCAAGGTGTATCTCTCGAGTGTCTCACATGCCGCGAATCCCTATGCGATAGTCTTGCCATCAATGATGACACGACCATCTCTGTATGAAGCCTTCTTTCCTTCTTTATGAGCTTCATGTACTCTTGGCATGCATGCACGACAATGTGCTACTTGCATGGGTATGAGATCATCATCAAGGTAGATGGGGGGGCCATCAAGTGCTCTCAAAATCACCTTCTTGCATAGGAAAGTAGATCTTACATTTTCAGAAGGGAAGTGTAGAATGAGAGCTCTCTTCTTCGTGCGGTCTCGCGTTGTTCTCCAAGACATGATGAATGGGAGGGACTCCTCTTTGTAGCCGAGTATCTTGCATAGTGTCTTCCCATTGGACTCGGGAGTAGAGCCTTCTTTTTCTACAATGCAATACACATATATATATACACACATATACACACACACACACACACATATATTATATATATTATATATATATATATATATATATATTATATATATAGATATA
>MU261734.1:0-27500 GCA_020310875.1 Ceratopteris richardii
TTTTGTGTCCACCATAATGGTGCAAAATTTTCTTGGACATGTAATCAAACTTAATAATAAAGCAGAGTCTTTCTAGTTATAGTTTCAATTGTTTTGGTCAATTCTTTTGGTTTGGCATAATTAACATTTTTGAGCATGGAGTACTGCCTTCCCCCTTCTCTCGACCCAAGCTCCTTCCTTAATGCCTACTCTCAATAGTCAGAATGATCTTACCAACTCCCATGAGAGGATAAGAGGCACATGTGATAGTATTCCTGTAGGGGCACGCTCGAGTGAAGTGAACAAACTACGCTCTGAGGTAATATGTTTGGTTATCCCATTATCAAAGTACCAAACATCTAAGTCTACTGCAGATATACATTGTTTAGAAGATGAGCTGGAATTGCACAGAGTACTAAACATTCTTCATTCTACACTAGATTAGCATAATTTGTTTTTAGTGTAGAGGCCTCTGCAACAACCATTCTAGTCTCTTTTTTCTTTGTCTCTTTTGCAGCCAATTTTGGATAATTCTTTATGACATGATCATTTGCTTTAGAGTACTTCCAAAACAATTTCTACTTTTTTGTTTCCTTGTCCTCTTTGTCATCGTTCCTTGATTGTGCACAATTGGCAGATTTATGCTTACTAGTAGAAGAGCTCCATTTACCTTTTCCCTTGTGACTATCCAAGAACGCTTGATCTACAACATACATAATGTACCTATTCTATCTAGACTGATCTTCCTGCAACAGAATAGAGACTAACTCCTCAAATGTTAAGGCATTTGGATTTTCTTTCATCATCAAACGAAGAGTGGAAGCAAAACTTTGATATGAATCAGGAAGACCATCTAGAATAGTCTACACAAGTGAACTGTCAGGCAAGACTTCATCAACAAAAATCAACTGTTCCTTCAAACCTTTGATCTTTGGCAGAAAACTGTCCACGTAATCACCTTCATTCATATGCTCACTGTCCAACTATTTTTTTAGGTAAGCAACACGAGCCCCACTGCTTGCCTCGTATAAAGTGGTAAGTGTATCCCAAGCATCCTTAGTTGTTTTGCAAGAGCAAATGTGAGGAATAATGGCATGTTTGATAGAAAAGGCTATCAATGCATGTGCCTGTGCATCTCTTTCATCCCAACAAATTTGCTCTACAGTAGGTGCAGTAGAAACAACAGCACAAACAAGAATCTCCAAATATCACCATCTTTGACACCATTTGCATCAGCTTTAGTACCTATATTTGCAGGTGTAATAGGAGGTTTTCCAACACTCTGCACAATATTCCACGATCCTTTTGTGACCAATACATGATCCATCATATAAGCCCATTGTGGGTAATTGGTACCGTCCAACTTATCCTCAATTGCCAACATATGAAATACATCATCACTTTCAGCCATGGCCACTAACTAAAATACCTTGATGTAGAAAATTGATTGTATCTCAAAACGTTGAACAAAACTACCCATTCAAGTTATGTTGAACATGTAGCAAACTTTTAGATACTTATACTGGTGAACTAAAACCTATATATATCTTTGGCACAAAAAGATGAAATATCTTGGACAAGCAATGTGATAGTGTATTTGGAGGCCAAAACAAGCTCAGATCGTGATTCCGACACCACATAACAAAGCTATTTTGATCTCCTAATCACCTTGAATATGTATACCAAATTTCATGCAATTTTGAGATTGTGATCGAAGGGGTGTCGACAATGCCCTAGATGAAGCGGCAACCTACTCTAATACCAATTGTTGGAGTTTGAGGTCTGCGGAAGCATGGGAACAACACATGAAAGAAGAAGAAGCTTGGCACACAACACATAATACTGAATGTATTACCACCAAAATTTACAAAGATAAGTAACCCATTGGGGAAATAGGTGTATACCTTATTCCCTGATAAATAATGTCTAAAATTATTCACAACATACACCATTCCAAGGTTTCTCTTTCTATCAGAGGATAATTTTTTTCTGTTGATGATAATACTCAACTTGCATAATAAATTGGCTTGAACCACCCTTTCATCTTTTCTACCATTAAAAATTTCCCTACCACTACACTAGAGCATCAACCAACATGTGGCAAGGTAATGATTAATATGGTGGTTGAAAAATTGATGCAACAACTACCATCTTCTTTAATAATTAAAATGCTTTTTCTTGCAGCTTTGCCCAAACAAAAGGAACATCCTTCTTGGTCAAATGCATCAATGGCATAGAAATATTAGTTAAATACCTGAGGTATTGAGCGTGCCATCTAATATGTCCTACCAATCTCATTACTTCTTTTACATTACTTGGAGATTTTGCTATTTGAATGGCTTCCAGCTTCTTTACATCTATTTCCATTCCTTGAATGGATATTACATGATCTAATAAAAATCCACACTTGACTACAATGACACTTTTTTACATATTGAACACCAATCTATGTTTTTTGCATCTTTCAAAAGATAACTTCAGATGTAGAAAACGCAAGTTATTTTTGCTAAACATGAAGAAATCATCAACAAAAAAATTCCTATAAATAAATTTCAAAAACCTAATGTGACACATAATGAAAGGAAGGTGGTCCATTCTTCAGTCCAAAGCTGATCACTATAAAACATATGCAACAAATTCTATAATAAATTATGTTTTATGTTGGTCCTCTTTAGCAACACTAATTTGATTATACCTTGAAAAATCATCAAGAAAACTAACCATTTCATGACTAGCTATTGAATCAAGTATTGCATCACAAATGGCATAGGAAAAGGATGTGTTATAGCTGCTGCATTGAGTTTCCTATAATCCACACATATTGTCATCTTGCCATTCTTCTTAGGCACTACAATTATTGGCGACAACCATGTTACCTGATTCACATGCTTAACAAGCCCACCTTCCAACAATTTATCTATTCCCTCCTTGTTCTATTTTGCAAAATTTGGATTCATTTTGTATCCTTGTTGAACTACTAGTACTACATCCATTTTTAAATTAATTCGATGTTGATGTAATTCCAGGTCAATACCATTTACCTATGAATATAGCCATGCAAAGACATCCATATACTCTTTTAGTAACATAATTAGATCCTCCAAAAATTGGCCTTTCGGATTCATGGTAACTTTTACTACCATTGGTTCATCTTTCATGCCCAAATTGAGTTCTTGTAGATCATCCTCTTTAACTCTATTAGATATTTCATAATTCTTCTTATAAATCTTCTTTGCTATCTCATTAGCATCCCTTTCTTCTTTATCCATTCTCTCCTTAGCTAAAATCTCATATTTTTCCTCAAGAAATTTTTTGAGTTTTGAACCCTCTCTTTTTTTGACCTCGCACTATCTCAACAATTTACTTCATCAAAATTTTCTCCTACTGCAATATACTCTCGACATCCACTTTGAATAGGAAAAATTCTTCATTTCATGCATTGGTATCGCTACCTTTTTCTACCTTTAGCTATTACCACCACATTCAAGCCCCAATCCTACTTAAGTTTATCAATCTTGAACTACAACCTACCGAGAAACATTTCATAAGATGCTAATTCCGACATCCAAATCATCACAAAGTTTACCAAAAAAACCATACGTTCAACTTCTATTTCTTGCTTTTTTAGAATCCCTAAGGGTTGTAACCTTGTTTGATTAGCCATTTTGACTTAACATGGAGCTAGAGCTAACTCTCTTACCCTCATCTTTTTGTAAATCCTTTCAGGTAAGATGCTTACACCTGATCCACCATCTAATAGTACTTCGTCAAACATTATATCCTCATATTGATCCTTAATAATAAGTACAACAAAATCCACATCCGTCGGATCAATATTGTTAATATTTGAAAGCACATTATGACCATGTCTAATATTTGATTGTTGGCCCTAAAGCTTGCTTAATGTGGTAACTAGAGAAAATACGTGATCTAATGAAAATTGTAAAGGAGCATTAATAAGTAGCTCAAACTAATCATTGCTTGTATCCTTGTTGATCCTCTTGTTATCTTGCTTTCATCGAGGAGCCGACCAATTTTGACTCTCTAAGACAAGTACTTATTGCTTCTCCTGATTTTTTTGAATCCTTTTTTGCACTTGCTCTCAGATTCCTTTTTGCTCCTTCCAATCTATTGGTCGTTTTTGTTTTGATCTTGTTATTGCTAAGACTTAAATCGCATTTGATGTTTGAACATTGACTACAATCACAAGTCCATTCTTTCTTTTTTTGTACTTAAGTTGCATGCATCTATTCAATCTGCTCCTTATCAATAGATTCAATTATGATCACATTGGCTTGGGTTGCTAGTTGTTTTTGTTGTTGTGCATGCACTTGTTGATTGGCTTGATTATATCTCAACATTGACACTCTTATTTCTTTCCTATGCTTTATCCACAATCGAAACTTTAGTCATATCCAATGATCTATTGTAGATCAATATACACACGACATTATTGTTGGTGATCTACCATCTTGATTTTCTTGACCCCTCGATTGTAGTCTTCCAGGTCTTTTTCTTTGAAATCCCCCTCGTCCCACTACTTGATTGCCCACAATGTTGGAGTTCAAGGTTTGCAGAAGCATGCAAACAACACAAGGAAGAAGAACAAGCTTGGAGCACAACCCAAAATACTAAATGTATTACCACTAGAATGTACAAAGAAAGTAACCCATTACGGATATAGGCTTATATACAAACCGGGGGAAAAAACCTCCTAAAGAGGGAAAAACATGCCCTAGTGGTCCTAATGTGTTCACACATATCACTACATGAATATATCAACAAATCTCACCTAGGCATGATGCAATGAACAAGGAGCTTGCACTCATGTATAAGGAAGTGCCAAGCTATGTGGAATCAATACACAAAAGGAAGAAAGCCCAAAGATTTGCGGATAGCTTCAAACTTCTCCCTAGGTAGGGCCTTCATGAAAAGGTCTACAATCTTCTCATGTGTGGGCACATATGCCAAGCTGATCTCTCCAGCAGAGAACCTCTCCCTAATATAATGATAATGCACCTCAATGTGATTAGTGTGAGCATGGAACAATGGGTTCCTCGCAATTGCCAATGCACTCTAACTGTCAGTGAAAATGGTGGTGGCAGAAGACTGACCAACACCCAAATTAGCCATAACGCATCTGAGCCACACACACTCAAGAGTCATTGTGAAAGCTACCCTATACTTAGCCTCACAACTAGAAGTGGCCACAGTAGGCTGCTTCTTGCTCAACAAAGATATGCATGAGCTACGAAGCATGAAGGAAAAACCACTAGTGGACACATGAGTGTTAAAGCAACCAGCCCAATCATAGTCAAATAAGCATGTAAATTTGGCGATAGTGATCCCCCTTGGGATAAAACAATCCAAGTAGTCGGGTACCACTCAAGTAGCGAAAGATGGGCTTCACTACTTTCCAATGCTTTACACATAGGCAATGCATAAACCTACTCATCTATGAGACAACAAATTGAATATGTAGCCGAGTAATGCATAATTAAATCAAGCATCCAATGGGTAGCTGATAGAGAACAACATCAAATGCATCTCCAACATAATGAAGACTTAATCGTAAACCTGTATCCATAGGAGTGGCAATAAGTTTGCAGACTTCAAGGCCAAACACTGCAATAATGTGTCAATATATTTCATTTGACACAAATCTATTCCACCATTAACATTCATAAACTAAATGCCCAAATAATGATGCAAGTGCCCCAAATCAGACATCTCAAATGAGGCATGCAAATGAGCCTTAAACTCAGTAATATGCTTCTCATGAGGACTAGTGAGCAGCATGTCATCAACATACACAACAATGATTAGAAGCACATCATTAGCATGCTTAACATGTAAGGTGCTCTTAGTTGGAATATTCTCAAAACCATGTGCAATCAGATAGGCATGCATCTTTTCATACCAAGCATGTGGTACTTGCTTTAAACCATATAATGCGTTCTTTAACCTGCACACCTAGTTTTCATGCCCTTTTTGCACAAAGCCACGCGTCTAAAAAACATACACTTCTTCGTGCAAGTCACCATTGAGAAATGTAGTTTTAATGTCCAACTGATGTAAATTCTAACCAAGATGAGATGTAAGTGCACATATGCTATCAACAGTAGTCATTCCACATGTAGCTGCAAAGGTCTCATCAAAAGCAATGCCTCTTTCCTATGCATAACCCTTTGCAACAAGCCTAGCCTTTATACTTGTCAACTGTTTGATAAAGTTTACACTATAGCTTGTATATAGATTTAGTGCCAATGGCCTTCTTGCTAGGAGGTCACATAAAGACCAGGTACCATTTTTCATGATAGCATCATATTTAGATAGCATCATATTTAGAATTTTGTGCTTCATCAAATGAAATAGGCTCAGTCTCATGATAGAGACTAGTGTTGGAGAAGATGATGGATAGTCTTCAGAGATGAAGTGGTGTTGCTTGATTCTGCTTCACACCTGCCAAGGATGATTGTTGGAGACTAGAGTGGGCCTCTTTAGCTAGCTAATGATCATAAATAATCATATATGATGTTTGGAATATGATCCACTAATCAATCGATCAAAACAGATAGGTAGGAGTTCATGCAAGACCAAAAAACTTGCTATTCTTATCTCTACACTTGTTCCATGTTTTGAATAGCTCTCTTAGCAGAGCAGCAATTAGCTTAAATCCTTCTAGGAAACTCTATTTAGCTTAGATAGCTACCAATCATGAGTGATTTCATCAAAAATCACACTGAGAATGATGTTTAGCAAATCAGAGAACCTTCGCGATAATTAAGAGGTGCATGAGTCAATAGACTAGGGAGTAAAGATGTGTTTATATCTCATGATCCATAGAGACAATGATAATGAGACTTTGTATTCATATACTAGACAGTATCTTGAATCCGCCACGCTTTAAAGCATGACAAATGATCAATCATACACCGACAACAAGCTCTTAGAAAATCATTGTTTTGATGGTCATAGTAGATAAGTGAAATGAGAACATAATGATAATATGTATACTATATCCTATACAAATACGTTAGTGGCAATCATATATTGCTCAATGTGTGAGAAGTGAATGCGCTATGCGATGAGCTCCCATTCACAATAGATCTCCTTCACAATGATCGCATAGAGTCGAGATATCATGCGCGTCATTTGATCCTCTTTTTATATCTCTGTTTTGAGGCAATCATTTTGAATTCAAATTCAAAACGTTCTACCTAAAAGTGAATCCTAAAGTATAGGATATATTCTCTCAACAATCAACTACCAAATAAATCGTGATTTAAAGATTCCTAACTCCACATGATTGTAAAACACTTTTACAAAGGTAAATGTGCAAGACTTTTACAAGAGGTTGATCATATAGAGTCTCATATGAGTTATGCCAATAAATCAAGTATGTGGACTTGGTTTCTTTTTCACCAACAGCTCCCTCTCAAGCCTAACATGTTTGGTCTTCATTCTTCCTTGATTTTTTGCAAACCAATCATCAATTTGAATCTATTCAACTTGGTTCCATCCAAAGACTTTGTGAGTATATCTGCACATTGTAAATGAGTTGATACATAGGATAGTTGAATATTCTTGCTAAGACATTTCTCCCTTACATAATGATAGTGCACTTCAATGTGCTTAGTCCTTGCATGATATACAAGATTAGCAACCAAATGAAGTGAAGTAGTGTTGTCTCCAACGATTATTGGAGTATAAGAGTGTAACCCCAAATCTGCATAGAGTTGCTTGAGCCACATAGCTTCTTGAGTTGCATTTGCCAAATCTCTATATTATACTTCTGTAGATGATAAGGCCACAATTGGTTGCTTCTTAGATGACCATGATATAATCTTTGAACCTACAAAAGATAGATTACTAGGGTGCTCCTCCTATCGCCCTTGGATCCAGCGCAATCTGCATCAGAATACATCTTTATGTCTAAATCGTAAGTGAAGGGATAAAACAACCCTTCATTTATGGTACCCTTTAGATACTTAAGCACGCTTTTGGTAGCTTCCATGTGATGCTTCCTTGCTACATGCATAAACTCACTCAATGTACTTACTCCATAATCCATGTCTACTCTTGTTATGGTAGCATAGTTGAGGCTCCCTACAAGCTTTTGGTAACCTCTAACATCCTCAAGCAGTTCTCCTTCATGAGAACTAACTTTATGGTTGCGTTTCATGGGTGTACCTACAATTTTGGTATTCTCCTTCTTGAACTTTACCAACATATGATGTATATACTTTCTCTGAGTAATAAATATACTAGAATCTGTGTACACAAGCTCTAAGCCAGGAAAGTATATTAACAAACCAAGATCACTTATGTTGAATTCTTCCATTAGTTTAGTCTTAACCTGATTGATGCCATTAGCATCATTCCCTGTAATGATAATGTCATCCATATACACACATAAGTAGATAAGTTTTGATCTCTTCCTCTTTATAAACAAAGAAGAGTCTTTCTTACTAGCCACAAAACTTTGATCTTGCAAATAAGTAACAAGCCTATGGTTCCAAGCTCTAGGAACTTGATTTAGGCCATAGAATGCCTTCCTCAGCTTGCATACAAAACCTGATTTATCTTTATCTTCAAATCCTAGTGGTTGTGCCATATACACTTCTTCTGATATCCATCAATTTAACAATGCATTCTTGACATCTAACTGATATAGATTCCAGTTCTTAGAAGCAACAATATTTACCAAAACCCTAATTCTTGGCATCTTTTCCATAGGTGAAAAGGTTTCTTCATAGTCCACTCCATGAGTTTGAGCAAACCCCTTTGCTACTAGTCTTGCCTTGTACTTGTTTATAGAACCATTTGAGTTCTTTTTTATTTTATATATCCACTTGGATCCTATTACTTTCATGCTTGGCCTCTTTGGAACCAAGTCCCAAGTATGGTTTTCTTGAAGTGCTTCTTCTTCTTGCTTCTTCAAATGAAGAAGGTTCTTCTATCATAGAGTCTTTAGTGATATACACAGAATGCTTGATGACTAATGATGTATCAAAGCCATACCTTATGGGTCTTTTACTCTCCATTTCAGATCTCCTTAGTGCCTAGTTGGAGGACTCTGGTATGTCTTCCAATTGCTTGAATTTAGTCTTGCCTCTTGACTTCCAAGCCTTAAAGTCAATATTCTCTTCATCCTCTGAATTAATATCTTCTAGTAATTGTTGCTCTTCTTGAGTGAGAGTTGGAAAGTCATTTTCCTAATCATAAAGTAACTTGACTTTCTTGCAATCATCTTCAAACCATGATATATTTTCATCAAACACTACATCCCTACTAACTATAAATGCTTTGTTAGTGGGATTGTATAGCCTATAGCCCTTCTAGTTTTGATCATGCCCAATGAATATACATTTTTCAGCTTTAGGGTCAAGCTCCCTCTAATCTATGAGGGAATGTGTGCATAAGCAATGCACCCAAATATCTTGCAATGGTCCAAAGAGGGTCTCCTGCCGTTCCATGCTTCATAGGGTTTCATTCCATCCAAGGATTTGGATGGAAGCCTATTAACCAAGTAAGAAAATGTGGAAACAACCTCTTTCATAGGTAATTAGGTAGCTTGTTCTCATTCAACATTGACCTGGAAGCTTTTTCAACTATTAACCTCTTCCTTCTTTCTTCTACTCCATTCAATTCAAGAGTATATCTTGTGTTTACTTCCCTCTTTATGCCTCTATCCTATAAAAATCAATCATGTGAAAAATACTCACCAACTCCATCACATCTAATCCTCTTCAACCTTCTATTTGTTTGCTTCTCAACTAGTGCCAAATACGTTTTGAAGCATGTAAATACTTCCTCCTTATGCTTCATGAAATAAAGGATTTTACATGCAGCAATAACTATGAGAGCCCTTATAGTTGTCATCTTTGCCACATGACTATAAGTCTCATCATAATCTATACCATATGTCTGAGCATACCCTTTCACAACAAGTCTAGCTTTATATTAAGACACACTTTCATCTGCATGCCTCTTTGTCTTGTAGACCCATTTGCATCCAATGATTTTCTGATTATTTGGTTTAGGAACCAAATCCCAAGTCTCATTTTCCATCAATGCATCATACTCCTACTACATAGCTTTCTCCGAATTTTCCTTACCTTTTGCCTCTTCATATGTAGAAGGGTCTTCCTCTGCTTTCACCATATGAGCATAATAGTGGTTAAAAATGAAGTATCATAGCTATACCTTGTAGGTTGCCATTTGTGCCTTGATGATCTTCTGAGTTCTCCACTTCTTGAAGTTTCTGGTTCATCACATCCTAGATCAAACCTTGGAATTTCTTCAACTTCAACTAATGCTTCATTGTTCTCTTCTTCATCAAATATTTGAACCTTTGATTTACATTTCTTCTTGTTCAATGTCTCTTCATCACCTGCATTAATATTAATTGTACCTATATACCAAGTACCTTGCTCATCAAATGTAACATCCTTTGACATGGAATTGCTTTGTGGATGGATTCCACAATCTATGACCCATCTGCTTATCATCATAACCAATGAACACATACTTTTGAGCTTTAGGTTCCAATTTATGCCTTAACTGAGATGGCACATATGGATAAACCAAACATCCAAATGCTTTGCAATGATCTAACGTAGGTCTCCTACCCCACCATGCTTCATATGGTGTCATACCCTGCAAAGCTTTACATGGTAGCCTATTAACCAAGTATGTGGCTGTATTTGCAGCCTCAGCCCACAAATAATTAGGAAAATTTTTCTCTTTCATCATTGACCTTTAAAACTCAACAAGAGTTCTATTCCTCCTTTCTGCTACACCATTTTGATGAGGAGAGTACCTGCAAGTAACTTCCCTTTTTATATCTCCATTCCATAATTAATCAATAAAGTCATTAGAGAAATACTCTACCCTCCATGTGACATTGGTCTCTTCAATTTTTGCCCTGTGATTCTTTCTGCATACACATGATAATGTTTAAATGTATTTAGCACCTCTATTTTTTGATCACATATATAGTGATCCACCTGGTAGCATCATCAACATAAATCACATAATAACTTGAACCATTAATGCTAAATTCCTTTGATGGTCCTTACACATCTGTATGTACCAACTCAAGCTTCTCTTAATACATGAAACCATGCTTACTATATGATTTCTTGTGAGCCTTACTTAATTGGCATGCTTCACATCTATATGTCATGTGTTGACTAGCAACATTAGGTAATCCATGCATTGAACCATTGTTAATCATACCTTTAATATCTCTTTCATTGAAATGTCTAAGCCCTTTATGCTAAAGATCTAACTCAAAGATCTTATGTCCTCCATAGGTGCACAAGGCATGACCAACATTGCCTTGAATCTTCAATGTGAATAGCCTTCGTTCTTTCTTTCCTGAAACAATTTGTTTATACCCATTGCTAGGGTCTTCCACAAAAACTCCATCATTAGTGAACCTTACTTCATAACCTTTCTCTACAATTCGCCCTACACTTATCAGATTCTTTGGAATTGTAGGAACATACAAGACCTTACTTTGAAGAGTACTCCCATCCTTGGCCTTTAGTGATCCAATGGACTTCAAATTGTGCTTTGTGTTATCACCTATTTGAACTACATGATTACTCACCTTATTCTCCAAATCAATCATCAAAGCTATGTTGCCACTCAAGTGATTGCTACACCCTGAGTCCATGTAGAAGACTCTTTGATCTTCACTTTGTCATTCACAATTTGCATTCATAATTAAGGTTGAATCCTCTTTTTGAACTAGAGCATAGTTGTAGTAGGTATTATTGTAGGATTGAATTTGAAAGCCTCTACCTCCATTTCTTCCAAAGTAACATCTACCTATGAAATTACCTCTCTGATTTCTATTACCTCTTCCTCTTGAATTAAATTTTTTATTATATCCTCCACCATTTTGATTATTATGCCACCATTCATGAGCTAAGTGATTAGTCTTACCACAAATCTAGCAAGCTTTGACAACATCTTTATTACTTCAGCCTCTTCCTCTTCCTTTGCCACCTTCTCTTCCTCTTAGGAAGTTAGCTTGACTAGTAGTGCCTTCATCTTCATTCAATTATTGCTTGCCTTTGTTAATCTTATTCTTGTCCTTTGAATACATTACTTGACCTTTACTTTTATCAACACCACCTTTGACATCCTACTCAAAGGTTAGCATATGTCCTAGCAATTGATTCAAATCAGGAGTGAAATGATCCAGTGACAATTCAATGGATAGAATGAATGGCTTCCACTTCTCATCTCCTCTCAAACCTATCAGATTTTATCTTAACAATTTGTCTTCTTCAATGTCTTCATCAACTACTCCTAATTCATCTGCAATGTCCTTCATTCTTGCTACATAATCAGAAATGGATTGAGAAGCCTTCTTCTTGAATGTGGTGAACTTTGCCCATAAAGATGCCTTCCTTGACTTTGTAGTGTTTTGGAAATGCTCCTCCAAATCATTCCATATGTCACTTGCACTCTCAAGTCTTCTAATGTAAGGTAGCAAGTAATCATTGACTCCCATGTAGATAATGCTCCTTGCTTGAGCATCCTTCTTCATCCAACTCTTCAAATCTGAGAGCTCTTCTCTAGTTGGAACACTAGGATCTCTAAATTCTGGTTTTTCTTCTTCACCTGTGATATATCCTATCAGTTCTTTGCTCATAAGATGAGCTTCCATTCTCATTGCCCAAGAAAAATATTTTTCTCTATCCAATTTCTCTATCTGAAGAGAATCTCCCATCCTTTCTTCACCTGTGCAATAAATTCTTCAAGCTTTGTGAATAAAAAATGTACCTTCACTTTGCATGTAGTTCCTTTTGATCTTCTTGATAGATTTAGGTCTCCTTCTCTAGCTTTCACTTCAAACTTTCACCTTTTGAATCTTCAAAGATTAAATTCTGTATATCTGTAACAGTTAGGGTCCTCCTTTCTTCAAATCTGATAACTACTACTTTGATACCACTCATCGAGAGTGTTAATCTCCAAAATAACAAGTTATCCTTGATGTTAGAGCACTCTATATCAAGAAAAACGCAAAACATCAACCCATTTTGGAAGACCAATGCCAAATTATCAAACTTGGAACTAACTATGAAGAACCTGATTACTCAGAAAAGTCTGCTACACTTAACTCACTCATTAACTAATCAAATGTGTAATGGTTTCAATGAAACGTTGCACAAGGTGTCTCCTAATGTTTTGGCACCTTCTCCAAGTAAAATATTTCCAAAATATTCAGTACATCTTGAGATTTGCTTCAAACAATGTGCCTATGTCTGAAACTATTCTTTCGTGTAGTTGACTTTGACACCTGCAACTTCTAATGCATGATTCTTCCAAACTAAACGCCATTATTCAAATTCTTTTAGCTACGAGTATATTACCTTTCAACTTAAAGAATGAGTGCTTACATGCTCAAAACTTTACACTGTAGAGGGGGATCTGATCAAAACATTGACCACCAGGATTGTGCCTGTTTCTATCTTCACTTCTTCACATTTACACATGTAAATGTTCCTACTTACAATTCTCTCAACATGATTACAATTAAACTCTAAAACCATGTACAAAGGTCACTCAACTATAGAATTAGACTTCTACAAAGGCATTCATGAAGAAGATTGTTGAGGGTTCCAGAGGGTCAACACAACATCTAAGTAAAGAGCAAATCAGTATTACTCACTTCTCCATTTGCACTGGTCTTCATTCACAGAGATTCCACCGGAATCATATTTGAACGTTCACCGCAATTTTTCCATTCCGGTAACTTTTCGATAATTTTTACCGATTTCAGAATTACGCAGTCACATTCCAGATTTACACATTTCGAAGATTAATAGATTTCTTACACACTCATAGACACACAAGTCTCAATGCGCTAGTGTGCAGATAATTTGAATCTCTCTATTTACTTAGCGGAAATAGAAGATTACAAACAAGAAGTCTTGTCTTGCAGACATTTCTGTTTCTTTCTTAGATTCACTTAACGTCGCGATTACAGCTTTTTAAGTCTTAGAACTTCATAAATCATACTTGATTACACCAACGATTTCATCAATCACAGCGTGTATTATGATTCCTACAGAACCTCTTTTTCCGGTCCTCCAAAATCCCTGTCAACCGAGCTTCTTCTCTTTACGCTTGTCGCGCGCCTTCCTTTTGTAACGTCCTCTTTCCTTCTCACGACATGTCCCTTTTTATCTCCACATAACCGTCTTTTTCTTTTTATTTTATTAAAATCCAATACACCAAAAAGATATATCTAACTAGATAATATCCACGTTTAACCATTTTTCAGATTTCAAATTAATCATTCATCTTCCAGATTTCCCTGCCTTCAACACCTGGCACATCGCGGTGGGTAATTCTGTCAAAAATTAGACTTGAATTTAACAATCCCTTGATCATATAAAATTATTTCCTGTGACTGTTTGAAAATATGCACTTCTTCCACTTCACTCTTCCGATTCTGCAAACTATTGACATCCTCCTCTGCACCATCCTACTTTTCCTGAAAGTCTGCATCAATAATAAACTGTTGCTTCTCAATTAATATGTCCAACTTTTCTTCTAACTTCCTTTGCAACAACTGTTCTTGCAATTCCTTATTTATCTGTATCTGTTCTTCAATTTGCTTCTCTTGCTTTGTAATTACACATACTAAATCTTTTTCATACTTTGACACAAAGCATGTCTGGACCTGTTCATGCTGAATTTTAAACATACTGAGCCAACGACTTTGGAAAACATTCCAAATGTCCTGAACATACTTATGGAGTTGCTGCTTCAATAATCCTATATCCGACCTTGTCATTAATGTAGCATCTAACTCCACATCTTCATCTTTTAACATCTACTTTTCCAACTCGTGCAAAACTTGTATTCTCGAATGAAGAATCACCTGTTCCTTCTGCAAAGTAGCATTACGTACTAAAAAATCCATCATCTCTTTTTGAATTTGTACTTGCACAGACTCCTGCCACTCTTCAAATTCATGCATAGACCGCTTTATACTAGACAACTCCATCACATATTGCATCTTGTCCTTTTGCAATTCCTCCAACATTCGTACCTTCTCATCCAACGCTTCCCGAAGTGTTTTAGCCTTCTTCTGTAAAGATTGATAATCATCCACATTAATAAGTACTTTTGTCTGCTCGTGCTTAGACAATCTTTCCTCTTGCAAAACTAAAAAATCAACCTCTTCTTCATTCATGGTACATCATAATCTGTAGTGTTAATTGATTGATGCGTAACATCCTTCAACATTTTCTCACCTACTGCTTGCAGCTGTTCCTCCAATCTTCTCTTTTTAGGCAACTTAAAAAGTGTTCCGAGTGCTTTCAGATGCTCAACACCATGTGGCACCTGCAACAAAATATCCTCCTGTATCCCTGCTTCTCTACATCAGGTTGAATCATCTGAATAACCAGTTTCAGCTCTTGTGCAGTATAACCTGCACGGAGAAGATCTTCACACGTCTCTGAAGGTCTATCCATTACTTCTTTCACTGCTAGCTGTTCCTGTTCTCTACTCATCAACTCGTGACCATGAAGCTTTATCTCCTTGGGCCATACTATCTTCTCACCATCGACTAGCTGCACGAACTCAAATAATGCGGCTAAATATGCTGATAGCCTACTATTTGATTGCGTTTTATGCCTATCACCAACAAATATCTCACTATGCAGGTGATCATACACCCAATGAGCCCAACTTACTTTTCCACCTGCCTCTGCATAAGCCAAAGGTGCAAAATTCTCTTTGGACATATAATCATATTTGAGAATAAAACACAACCTTTCCAAATACCATTTTAACTGCTCCCTTCGAACATAACTTGCGCTCTTCATCATGTAATACTGTCGTCCCCCTTCTCTGGGTCCAAAATCTTTCTTCAAGGCCTCCTCCGAACACTTTGGGATGACTACATCATCGTACATAGGCAATTGAAATAATTCTACAACTAATTCCGGTGAAAATTTTACCTGAAGTGCTAACTGACCCTTCGTTTTCCGAATGATTTCCAGCTGGCTCTTTGCATAATAATTGCATCTCCAGCGCACCCACGACAACGTAGCGAACTGAAATAACCCAATCCTTCTGAGCCAATTCTCATTTAGAGAATATTGTGTATCAACTTCCACTTTAAAGTCTGTGAATGGCTCCATAAGCGTTTGCACAAACTTAGTCATTGCAGATGGCGTCGATATTTCCTCTTCATCCTCCTATAATGAACTATTACTTTCCTCCGTAGCAGTTTCTTCCTTTCACATTACAACTTCTCTCTTTTGCCTACGTCCTCTCATGACTCCTGATTCAGACACCAACACAGAAGACGCAGGAGAAGGCATTATCTTGGAAGCCTTTAAATAGAACTAAAAATATCCGTTCCACAAGTGCGAATGCTTGAACTGCCACTGACTGCAATGATGGACGTACTTACGCACGTAACACTTCATACAACACAATAAATGAGCACTTCAAGAATAAGAAATTGATATTTAAATTCCTCAATACTACATTTTGTAATGCAAAAACTTCCAATCATACAATTCTGACAAATTGTATTTTGCAAGATAATAATTGATTGAATACTAGATTTCTTTTCATATTCCCCTCGATGTCTCTGCTTCTTATAGGTCTGCTGACTTGTAATACGTAGTATACTTATTTCCAACACCTCATTACTTGCAGACCCGGAATATCCCTTAGTTTGTACACCCTGATCCAGTAATGCTTCCTTATCAATCTTTGGCCTTGGGCTAACCCCTAGCACACCGTTGAACGGAAACTGTAGAGAGAGTCCCCATTGTAATCGTAAAAACTTACTTAATGTAGTTTTGGACCAACACGAGTTCAAAAAACACTTTACCACAGATAAAAATGTAGAGAAATAAACTCTTTTACTGCGATGATCACAAACATTGCTGAAGTGAAGTTCTGGATTATGGACGACT
Organism: Ceratopteris richardii; assembly: GCA_020310875.1. Taxonomy (NCBI): domain Eukaryota; kingdom Viridiplantae; phylum Streptophyta; class Polypodiopsida; order Polypodiales; family Pteridaceae; genus Ceratopteris; species Ceratopteris richardii. The sequence goes on from MU261734.1 coordinate 16,950, forward strand.
TGCACCACATTAGGGGATAACAAGTCCAAATGTGGCGGTTTCCCTTGAAATAAGTTTAGCCTAAATCTATTTACTGGTTTGTCCATCCATGTACCAAACACATCAGCTACTCGAAAAGTGCCTTGACCCAAATCCTGCACAATCCGATATGGGCCCCTGTATCTCAATGTAAGCTTTTCTGGATGGGGTCCTAGCTTAGAATTATACACCATCACCCAATCACCTTCTTTAAATAATTTAAACTTCACATTCTGATTTACCCATGCTTGTCTCTGCCTTTGAATCACCTCCGTAATATATGCGCTTATCAAACGATCCTCCTCAATTTGTAAAAGATATTTACTCCTGTGTTTAACCGATAGCTCAGATGACATCTTCTCTACCGTAATCCGCAAACTTGGAACTACAAACTCCATAGGTACTACCGCCTCCAATCCATATACCAATCGGAAAGGTGTCATACCTGTTGTCACTTTAAATGATGTTCTGAATGACCACAAAGCTGAGTCAAGAAACAAATCCCAATTTTTTTGATTTTCATGCACTAATTTTTTAAGAATACGCATTAAAATTTTATTCGTACTTTCTACCTGCCCATTCGCTTGAGGATGATAGGCTGTAGTTTTTTTATGCAAGATTAAATGAATCCTTGTTAACTCTGAAATCACCTTATTCAGGAAATGAGTACCTCTATCACTCACCAACTCAATCGGACACCCAAACCTGGTCATAATATTATGATAAGGAAATTTCGCCACACTTGCTTCCTTATTATCCTTCAATGCCACTGCTTCCACCCATTTCGTACAATAATCAGTTGCCACCAATATATATCTATTAGCCCGCTGAGTGGTAGGTTTAATTGGACCCACAAAATCCATGCCCCATTTTTGAAAAGGATCCAGTGGTAATACCTTCTTGCCTGTAATATCCCCTGACAAATGACCTCCTGCTGAACCTGAATGTGCTTCCTGTAAGACAGCTGGTTGTTCAAAATCTGGTACACACCTCCTTATAACCTGATCCACCCCCTTCTTGTATAATGCCCCTGCTATAACCAAATACGGCCTACTTTTAAGAGCAAACTTCCTCCTCTGATCAGGTATAAAATACTGTGGTAATGCACCCTCTGTCAGGAAAATTAATAACTGATCATACCACGAATTTGCCTGTACCACTTGTGCCGTAAACAAGTCAGCATCCAGAAATACATCAAGTGCACCGGTGGGTGTTTCTCCTGATTCCAATCGACTAAAATAATCTGCCATCGCACGCTCTTTCCCTGGAGTATGCACAATCACAAGATCAAATTCCTGTAACAAAAGCATCCACCTGGCTAATCGGCCTGTTAATAAGGGCTTCTTGATTAAATAAAGCAAGGCCTGATGATCCACATGAAAAACCACTTTATTGCCCAACAAATAATGTCTAAACTTGTTAAGGGCATATACCATTGCCAAAGCTTCCCTTTCCGTTACCGGATAATTTCTTTCAGCTGCAGCCAATACTCTACTGGCATAATAGACAGGTCTATACCATCCTTTGTCTTTCTGCTGCATCAAAACTGCTCCTACGGCCACATCTGATGCATCAAAAAATATGTGAAATGGCACTGACCAATCGGGTGGTTGCAAAATTGGTGCTACCGACACCATCTTTTTTAACAATTGAAATGCTTTCTCTTGAGCATCTTCCCACATCAACGGAACATCCTTCTTGGTCAAATGCGTCAGCGGTAAGGAAATGTTTGCTAAATATCTTAAGTATCGGGAATGCCACTTAATTTGACCCACAAACCGCATTACTTCTTTAACGTTGATCGGTGCTTTAGCTGTACTTATAGCTTCAATTTTCTTAATATCAATAGCCATCCCTGCTTGTGATATAACACGGCCCAATAAAATACCACTTCTGACCGCAATCACACTTTTAAACGGATTCAATACCATCCTAAACTACCGACATCTTTCAAAACATGCTTTCAGATGTAGCAAGTGCTTAATCATTTCACCAAAGATCGAAAAATCGTTGACAAATACTTGCATAAAGTCCTGTAAATAAGGTTCAAACACTTTATGCGCCACATAATTGAACGATGGCGGTCCATTCTTCAAGCCAAAACTCATGATGGTAAACACATAAGCGCCAAATTTTGTAATAAATGATGTTTTATGCTGATCCTCCTCCGCCACACTAATCTGATTATAACCGAAAAATCCATTCAAAAAACTATACATTTCATGGCCTGCTACTGCATCCAACACTGCATCACAAAACGGCATAGGAAACGGATTTGTAACCGTTGCCGCATTTAACTTTCTATAATCAACACAAATTCTGAGCTTCCCATTCTTTTTGGGGACCACTATGATGGGAGATAGCCAAGTCACCTGATTCACTGGTTTGATGGGAGAAATTGTTCTGCAAGTACTGTAAAGGAAATGATCATATTATAAAGAACTGTCCAAAACTGGCTGCTAAAGAGGCAAAGAAGAAAGAGGCTGGAATGGTTGTTGCAGAGGCCTCTACACCAAAAACAGAGTCTGCAAATCTTGTGCAGGAAGAAGAATGGGCGTTTACTACTGTGTGCAGTTTTGACCCATCTTCTCATGATCAGTGCATGTCTGCAGTAGACTCAGATGTTTAGTACTTTGACAGTGGGGCGACCAAACATATTACCTCGCAGCGCAGTTTCTTCTCTTCACTCGAGCCTGCCCCTACAGGGAATACTGTCACATGCGCCAATAACTCCTCTTATCCTGTTATGGGAGTTGGTAAGATCATTCTGACTACTACTGATGGTAGTTCTTTCACTTTATCAGATGCTTTATTTGTGCCAGGGATCAAAAAGAACCTGTTATCAGTTTCTGCATTAGCCAAGATTGGCTTGGTTGTGAAATTCGTTGATGACAGGTGTACAGTCCATGATCTCTCAAATGGCGATGTGATTATTGCTTCTGGCATTTTATGTCATGGGCTGTATAAGCTCATAGAATATGAAAGATCTGTGAATGATTCGGCATGTGCAGTTCATGATTCTCAGGCTATGTCATATGCAAAGCTTTGGCATGCACGCTTTGGTCATCTGAATTTTGCTAGTTTGTTACGCCTGCAGAAATCTGAAATGGTGTCCTCTTTGCCCAAACTTGAGGCACCTGGAAAACATGTTTGTGAAGGCTGTATTTTGGGCAAAATGCAGCATTCTTCCTTTCCAAAAGATGGTTCAGTTCGGGCTATGCAGAAATTGCAGTGGTCCTATGTAGACACCCTCTTTTGGAAATTACCTTTACTTCGTGACTTTCATTGATGATTTTTCCAGGCATGCATGGGTATATCCACTCAAGCAAAGTCCGAAGTGTTCATGTGCTTCAAACAGTTTTTGGTTTTGGCTGAAAATCTGTCAGCATGTAAAATGGGCACCCTCCGTTCTGATCGAGGGGGGGAATATATGTCTTCAGATTTTAATGCATTTCTGGCTGAACGTGGGATAAAACACCAGTGTACAGTGCCGTATACACCTCAACAGAATGGAGTTGCTGAACGAAAGAATAGGTCACTCATGGAGATGGTGAGGTGCATGGTCAAAAGTCAGGCTTTACCACATAGTTTCTGGCTTGAGGCTGTCATGTGTGCAGCATATGTACTGAACAGGTGTCCCACCAAAGCGTTGCAGTCTATCACTCCATATGAGGCTTGGCATGACCGCAAGCCATCTGTTGCTCATCTGCGTGTTTTTGGTTGTTTGGCATATGCATTAGTGCCTGAACAACATCGCAGAAAATTGGATGATAAGGCAGTAAAATGTATTTTTGTTGGGTACAGTTCTGAAAGTAAAGGCTATCGTCTGTATCATCCACAGACTAAACGCATTCTGGTTAGCCGTGATGTTGTCTTTGTGGAAGATGCTATTCAGCCATTGCTTTCATGTACTAAGGAGACATCTGTTAGCTCCAAAGACATGTATGATACTTTGATGCCTCTTTTTACAGGTGGAGAGGCTAGCGCTGGTCCTAATGAGGCAACTTCTCAGCCTTTGCAGGTTTCATATGATGATGCAGATCATTCCATTTCTGATGCAGATTTACATGATGCACTTGTTGATGAGAGAGCTGATATTGAACAGGCAAAAACTATGCCAAAATGGCTGGTGCAGACTTTGCGTGATAGCAAATTAGATGCACCTTTGTCATATCGTACTCGTTCAGGCTCTCATAGTACCTCCTTTGCATCAGATTGCTATGCTATGGCTGCATCTAGTCTCTGTGATGAGAATGAGCCTTTTTCTTTTGATGAAGCACAAAATTCAGAAAATTGGATGGCTGCTATGCAATCTGAATATGATGCTATAATGAAGAGTGGTACATGGTCTTTATGTGACTTGCCTCCTAGCAAGAAGGCCATTGGCACTAAGTGGGTATACAAGCTGAAGCGTAAACCTGATGGTACAGTTGATAGGTATAAGGCTAGGCTTGTTGCAAAGGGTTATGCGCAGCAAAGAGGCATTGATTTTGATGAGACCTTTGCACCTACATGCCGTATGACTACTGTTCGGAGCATTTGTGCACTTGCAGCCCATCATGGTTGGAATGTACATCAGTTGGACATTAAAACAACATTTTTGAATGGTGACTCGCATGAAGAAGTTGTTACATGGCAGCCGTGTGCTACCATGCACAGGGGAGAGCGAGAGAGAACAGAACGGACGTCGCCATGTTTACTCGTGCAAGAAAGACAAGAACAAGAACCGCGCACATGCAATAGCAGAGAGAGAAGGAGTGAGCTGTGTCGTCATCGCCATTAGCTACGAACGCAAATGTTAACAGAAAGAGAATGAGAGAGATACGTGTCACCATAGCTATTCGATCAAGAACAATAAACTACAACAAATGCGTGAATCAAAAAGAAACCCTAAAGAACATAGAAACAAGAAAGACAAGAACTACTCAAAAGAAAGACGTCTGAAGCCATGAGTGGCGACGAAAATCAGAGAGAGTCTCATATTCATTAACCAAGTGCCTTTTTTATACAAAAAGATGTGGCCTTAAAGGCTCTTCCCACTCAACCTTTTCTCAACCCTTCAAATGGACCTTAGTACAATAAATGCAAATGTGCCCTTAACACTGGCATGCATGGTGGACTTGAACTTCCACATCCCTTGATAAGTGATAACCCCCTCACAAGATGAAAATTTACATGGGAACCATTTATAGGCTGGGAACCTTTATACAACATGTCATTCAACCAAAGGAATACCTCAATCTTGAAGAGTGTTTCAATCCGCGAGCCTCCACATCACTCATGCCCGAGGACACCGGTTCCATCACACTCACCAAGATCAAATACATCAAGTCAAGCCCTCACATCAAGGCCAACACATATCCAAACAAAGTCTAAAAATAAGATCCCAACCCATATATAATCTCCATGTACATCCTCATAATGCTAAAGTAATAGCACCGTTCTTGGAATAGAATAGTCCAACTCAATATTCATAACCAATGTAGTAGCAACATGTCAATCCAATTTTAAATATGCTCACATTATTATGCTCTACCCTCAATACTTGCAAACCAAAGTGCATGGTTAGACCATGGTATGGAATGCAAGTAAGGCTCATAACATGTCCAGAACTATAAGCAATGTGCAATGCAAAGCATAGTGCCTGGAACCAAATCCAAGGTATGCAAATACATTACACACAACTTATAGACTACCCTCCTATATGCATATAAGGGAAGTATAGAAGTGGCTCAATTACATCATTTCATAAATCATAGATCTCATGTACCAAGTGAGTCATAGATGCGAAAAGATCATGGATGCCCAAGTCTCCAAAATTAACATCATCCCTAGCAGTTAAAATCTTTGCTTGTCTTCGGTTGGCACAAAATCCAAATGTAATGGAGATGATGAAGTAATAACGCAATGCATAACAGAATCAAGAACGTAATATCTTTTGCCATAAATAGTACATAGTATATGTTCCAAAAATACAACCTCGATAGTCAGATAACAAACGGCAACCAGAGTTGAAAGTAATATCATATCAAAGAACACATACTATGCATGCATAAAAATCCGAGATGGCAGGATGACTATATTCAATTACATAGCATGCAGAAGAAACACTCAATGCCGCCCAAGGGAACACGAATACAAATAAGTGGCAGTATGGAAATAAATCCATTCATCTGGATTGGATCTGACAGATCATTCCCCTTCGCGTAGGAATGCCACCAATTAATTTAATAACATGTCCACCATGATCGAATCGAGTTGCGATGCAAGTGCATTTGCTTCCAGACAACAATTTCTGACAACTTTAAATGTGATGATACCAATGGCATTCTGAGCAATACGTTGGAATGTGCATCTCACGGTGGCTGCAGTATCGCTAAAAAAAAAAGCCTGCATCATCTCCTCCGTTGGTACGACAACACTGTGCCCCACCTGCCATGCTTTGCTGTGCAAATCCCAATGTACCAAAAGCAGTCACAGCATGCCAGAAATGGCAGCGAAGTCGTTGTTTGCAATACCTCCGACAGTTACTTCATGCCCGTCAGCTTCCATCCCCCCCCCCGCCATCTGGAACACTAACTTTGCCCTCACGTTGTCTTTTTCCAGCACCATCAACAATGGAATCGCCATTTCAGGAGGTTTCGCTCGTGTCAATTGTGGCGCCTTGTCTAGTGAGCCAGCAACACTATCTCTGTCACCATGAAGAGTCGCCTATTACGCTCCAACGTCAGAACAATCTTCCATCAACAACACCGAAGCGCAAACAGTCGACAAGTTCCATCCATCAGTTCTGCAATTATCGGAGCAGCAGCGCCAAATTATGCAAGGGAAGGGTCGTCGGTAGGGCGTGCGAGTGTTACAAGAATAGCACTAGGAAATCTACTGGAAGAAACAAGACTCCAGTTATAGGACACCGTACAGAAATACCAAGAGCAGCAGAGAGAAGCAAAGCAAGCAGTAGAAGAGTTACAAAGAACAAAAGAATCCTTAGACGATGTCAACAACATGCTGAAACACCAACTAAACAGAGAATCTAAATATCAGAAGGACTTAGCAAATGTCCGCAAAGAACGGGATGCTTACTACCAAACCATAGAATTCTAGACCCAACAGTTTGGAAGATTAGATAATCAGGTACGCAACCAGAAAGACAGAATCAATGAGATGCAGAAACAAATAACCGAAATGAAGACATCCCAGGACGCTGCATTATCCAACGAATTCTATTTAAAAGAGGCCTTCTTACAGACCCAGGCCGAAATTTTGTTAACCCAAGCCATAGCCATTAGCTCCGTTAGAACCGCCGCTCAGTTATTAGAACCCACTACTTTAGTTCAGATGATAGAAACCATTAAAAAGAAAATCACCCGAACATTTAGGCTCGCCCGTAATATGTATTTAGAAGGACTTGTAGCAGAACCATAGGAACCTGCGGGTTCGAGTCCACCGTGCGTGCCAGTGTTAGACGGCCAGTGTTAGATGGCCGCCGAACAAGGACAAATGTACTAGGACAGGTGTCTTAAATGTAAAAGAACCTTTCGGGAAACGCGCAGGTAACTAAAGATTCGCGCACCCTTGTAAAAAAATCTTCTATATAAGGAAATGAAAGAAGAGTGGCCGAGAGCCCGTTTGTGGGGAATTGTAAGTGTGCTGGTTATAGCTTGTAGAGCATTGGGAAGAGTGAGCTCTACTCGGTTCTGTTCTGTCTGTTCTGTGCTCCGTCTAGTCGTTTAATTGCACCATAGTGCAGAGTGCAGTAATCTCGTGTTACGAATCTGCTCGGTAATGGTTGAATGTGCCTCTGAGTGCTAATAAGTTGCAGTGTGTTACTTGTCAGTAGTATGCTGGACAAGGAATGTGGAACTGTGGAAAGTAGTCCCGAACTGTTCGCGTGTTAACATTTTTTTGTAAGTGACCAAGATCGATGCACTAATCTACGTTCACTATTGATTCCGGTCACATGACGACTAGTATCTGTAATGGTTGAAGTGCGAATAGGTCATTGTTAAGTCTGTAACGAGTCGATTGTTGTCAAGACATTTGTTGCTTGTAGTTGGTATACGATGAGTCGTAATTCCAGTATATATATATATATATATATATGTATGTGTTTGGTATACCTGTCTGTTCTGAAGAAGTACATATTAGGTGATCTCTGTTCACTGAAGTAGAGTATTCTACTGGACATAAATCACCGGACTACTGCTTAGATCATCATAGCAGTACTAGTTCGGAAATTCTAAGTCCAGTACGACGAACAGTCATCGGTTGTGAAGAACTGCGTACGGAGCTAAGACGCTAGAAGTAATTATAATTGTGTAATAAGTTGGGAAAATAGTACAGGGCCTCTGTCTAACAGACCCCTACCACTCCCAAGGACCCACGTGGCTCAGAGGTAATTTACCGTTAGGAAAGATTCGGAAACGGCTGAACTTGAAGTAATTTGAGCCTGAAGTCGGAAGTTAACGATTAACGTTTAACAAAGTGTATGTTTTTCAGCCCCGTGGCTTTGTGCAGAAAGGGCATGAAAACCAGGTGTGCAGGTTAAAGAAGGCGTTATATGGTTTAAAGCAAGCACCACATGCTTGGTATGAGAAAATACATGCCTATCTGATTGCACATGGTTTTGAGAACAGTCCAACTGAAAGCACCTTATATGTTAAGCGTGCTAATGATGTGCTTTTGATCATTGTTGTCTATGTAGACGACATGCTCCTCACTGGTCCTCTTGAGAAGCATATTGTTGATTTCAAGGCTGATTTGCATGCCTCATTTGAGATGTCTGATTTGGGGCATTTGCATCACTATTTGGGCATTCAGTTTATGCAAGTTGATGGTGGAATGGCTTTGTGTCAAACAAAATATATTGAGACATTATTGCAGCGTTTTGGCCTTGAAGACTGTAAGCCTATTGCCACTCCTATGGAGACCGGTTTACGATTGAGTCTTCATGATGCTAGAGATGCATTTGATGCTGTTCTCTATCAGCAGGCTGTTGGATGCTTGATTTACTTATGCATTACTCGGCCAGATATTCAGTTTGCTGTCTCACAGATGAGCAGGTTTATGCATTGCCCAGGAGTCACGCATTGGAAAGCGGTTAAGCGCATCTTTCGCTACTTGAGTGGTACTCGGCTACTTGGGTTGTTTTATCCCAAGGGGGGATCACTACCGCCAGATTTGCATGCTTTTTCTGACTCAGATTGGGCTGGTTGCTATGACACTCGTGTGTCCACCAGTGGTTTTTGCTTCATGCTTGGTAGCTCATGTATATCTTGGTTGAGCAAGAAGCAGCCTACTGTGGCCACTTCCAGTTGTGAGGCTGAGTATAGGGCAGCTTTCACAGTGACTGTTGAGTGTGTGTGGCTCAGACGCCTTATGGCTGATTTGGGTGTTGGCCAGTCTTCTGCCACCACCATCTTCACTGACAGTCAGAGCGCATTGGCAGTTGCGAGGAACCCTGTGTTCCATGCTCGCACTAAGCACATTGAGGTGCATTATCACTATGTCAGGGAGAGGTTCTCTGCTGGGGAGATCAGCTTGGCATATGTGCCCACGCAGGAGAACATTGCAGACCTTTTCACGAAGGCTCTGCCTAGGGAGAAGTTTGAAGCTTTCCGCAAAGCTTTGGGCTTACTTCCTTTTGTGGAGTGATTTCCACATAGCTCGGCAGTTCCTTATACATGAGTGCCAGCTCCTTGTTCACCGCATCACTCCCAGGGGGGATTTGTTGATATATCTAGGTAGTGATGTGTGTGAACACTCTAGGACCGCCGGGGCACTTTTTTCCCTCTTTAGGAGGTTTTTTTCCCCCGGCTTGTATATACGCCTATTGCCCTAATGGGCTACTTATCTTTGTACATTCTCTAGTAATACATTTAGTCTTGTGTGTTGTGCTCCAAGCTTCTTCTTCTTCCTTGTGCTGTTCGCGTGCTTCCGCATACGTCTAACTCCAACAAAATCCTAGTCTAAGCAGGAAAAAAATGTGCACAAGCGTATGCGGAGCAATGCAAAAAATCAAAACTTAGGCAATCAAAACAGTCTTTCTGTTTAAAGCGTATGTGGAGCAATGCAAAAAATCACAGAACCTGAAATGCTGGTATGTGGTGTCTCTATCCGACGTCGGTTCCTATCTATCATTTCAAGGAGTGGGTGATGCATCGAGGATCACCGGGCAATTTCCTCCCTTCATGTTGGGTTCAGGTGTCAGGAAGGAGGCGAGGAAGGACAGAGTGGCAGGGGGTTGTATCAGGCCCCAATGTGGGTCGTTCTCCCTATTTGACGAGCGGCATCTATACACTGGGCACCTCGCCCTCAATATGGTGACTCATATCGCATGTCAAAGGCCTGTGCCTCCGAAGAGAAAGCGAATGGTCGTGCTAGTATGACCATAGGCATCGAGAATGAAAAAATCCAAATACCACGCTAAAACATAGAAGTCGCCCGATCGATGTGCAGACAAAGCTCAATAATACAATGTAAATGCAACTGAAGTCCTCCAATAAAATCTCAGTTATACAATGATTCCCGCTA